>JAPYYV010000150.1:51917-93400 GCA_030522625.1 Copidosoma aretas | reverse complement strand
TTAATTTTTACTATGTTTAGATTTGTAACTATATTAGTCACATATGAGTGAACATTAAAAATTCAATACTACTTTGATCTCATTTCATGAAAGTAGTTGGATTTGAAGTTTAATTGTTTGTTCGTCTGTTCCACAAAACAGGAACTTGGGAATAGAGGTGCGCGACTTTGGCGAGAGCTGGCGCGACGGACATGCTTTCCTGGGTATCATCGACGCGATCAAAGCGAACCTGATCAGCGTATCGGAACTTCGGCAGGCAACGAACCGCGTGAGGCTCGAGACGGCCTTCAACGTCGCGGAGCACGAACTCGGCATCGCTCGGTTACTCGATCCCGAGGACGTGGATGTCCCAAAGCCGGACGAGAAGTGCATCATGACGTACGTCGCTCAATTCTTGCATAAATACCCAGAGCCCAAGGGCACGATCTCGAGTCCTTCCATTGATATCCAAGAGGAGTACAATGGACTGTTGCGCTGGCTGGACGACAAGACGAGGCAGCTTGACCAGCTGGACAGAACGGGTGGCTTCTCGCGTAACTATCAGGTAATGTTGATTAATGGACTGGTATAATTGGAGCTAGTTTGTGTTTTAGCATCGAAACATCCATCAGTTATTATTAATTGAGAGTGTTTTCATGACAGCGCCATTAATTGGTGTTCTTGTGCTTTTCCAGGATTACTTTGCCTTTAAGAATGAAGTAGATGAGAAATCGTTAACTTATCGCAAATTTGAAAGCTTAGTCGATACTCCAAGTGCGATCAGTTTAACACGCGAGTCTTGGAAGCATATGCAAAGTTTATGGAAAGTTTTGGAATTACTCGTAAGTTGAGAACTACTTCCAACCCTTCCTTAATTTCTCATTTGTTTTTTTTTCTCCATAAGTAATTGGATCATAATTTATAACTATTAAAATGTTCCTCTTAATGTTTAAATTATTTTTTGACAGACATTAAGGTGGCTGTGGTTACTCGATTCCTTATTACCTAACGAACTGGGCGAAGTCGGAAGATGGCTAGCACATGCGGAATCTCTTCTGTACTCTGACGAAGAAATACCCGAAGAAATGACAGAAGAGACAGCGAGTTTGATTTCTCGAAAGCTAGAGGAACACAAAAAGTTTTTCCATGATCTTCCAAAGGTTATCGAAAAATTTGATTATGCGCAGGCCTCGCCGCTTGCGCGACAAGTGCCGAGCAAACAGTTGGAGAGTATAGCGTCCAGACTGGAAAGTCTTCCACTGCGTGCGGCCAAAAGAAAAACCAAGTTGCAATTCTTGGAACACAAGTGTTGTCTTGTTGCATTTCTTCATCTCGTGGAGACGAGGCTCAAGGGTTGGAGCATAAAGTACGGTAGCGAGCAGGAGGTTCAGCAGATTTTGGAAGACTATAGGAATTTCGTGTCGAAGAATCGAATTTTCCAAGAATTTCAGAAAGCCTATTTAGAATTGCAGCAGGTGGTCGAAGAGTACAAAAAGGAGGGTGATATTGGTATGCTAATTTTCACAATAAAATTATTTTGTTTATTTCAAAAATGTTTTGAATTTTTCAAAATTTATTTAGATCGAGAGGAGTGTATGAATGTAGATAGATTTATACGTGAAACTGGGGAAAAATGGAAAAACATTTCTATGGACTTGCGCTGTGTTCAAAGTATGCTAGAGGAAGTGGCAGCTTATTGGCGAAGATGGTCGTTGCTGTCGGATGAATTCGAGGCGTGGCTGAATAGAGCTGAGCCTGTTTTAAACATGACGGAGGAACAGAAAATGGAATTTTTTCAAGATATTTCCGTTTGGAAAGACAAATACCAACATATTTCGGATACCGTGAATTTTTTGATCGCTACATCTGAGGACCAAGTTAGTATCGAAGATTTCTACCGTATTGTTCTATGAGAGAAAAAATTGTTTCTCAATGATTGTAGTATGATTTCTATCACATTTAAATATTGTATTGATCACCAGGTCGCACTGCAGTTGAAAAATCGTTACACTTATCTAACAAACAGATGGGAAAGACTATTCCAAGAATCAAAGCAGTACATGCACGCTGGCGATCTTCTTCGAAATTGGAAGGATTACCGGGAGGGCGTTGAAAACCTTCAAATCTGGATAAAGAATGCAGAAGCTGCGCTCTCGACGTCGCAGTTAACATCCACGGACAAAATAAAAGCCTACGGTGAGCGTCTCAAGACTCTACATCAGGAAATTGAAGGAATAGAAGAACTGTTCAAGGATGTCGGCAAGAAATTCCAAACCCTCATCCAAGATTTGTCTCGCGAAGAAGTCGACAAAATGATGAATACCTTGAAAAAAGAGAAGGAAGCTTTGGTCCGCGTTCGGGCATTGATACCTACACAGTTGCATTTATATCATCAGATCCTGGTTCAACAAGAGTCCTTGGAAGCTGGACAGCGAGAGATTTCGGCTTGGCTAGATGATGCGGAACGTCTTCTCAATAGCTACAATCTTGCTGGCGGTCGGGAAACTGTTGTGGCTTTATTGGAGAGGCATAGGACTTTTTTCTCTCGTACTTTGTACTATAAATCCATGCTTGAGTCAAAAAACAAAGTTTTCAATAACATCGTCAGATCAGTCGACGCTCATAAACAGCCGGGTGATAGTGAAGGTAACGTTGAACTTCGTAATCTCAATGATAGATTCGCTCGTGTTTTTCAAGCAGCTCAAATGTGGGAACAGAGATTTATAGAAGCTGTTCAGTGCTGGACCAAGTTTTACGAGTGCGAGCAAAAGGTTTCCGAATGGCTTTCTACTGCCGAAACACTGATCAACGACAGAAATATCGACAATCGTCAGTCAGTCGAGTATCATAAAAACTTCTTCAGTAAAATAAACGAAAGATTGATTCAGGATCTCGTAAGCGTGGCACATGATCTGAAAAATGCATTGCCGACGGAACAACAAAATCAGATAATGGAGACAGTCGGTTCGCTTGAAAGAAGGTGGCAGGAAGTTTTGTCGTTTGCTCCGTTGCATTTAATGAAACTCGAGTTTAGGTTAGATGAATCAACTTTCTCGCAGCACTTGAAGGAAATTGAATTGGAAATCAACGCGGAACAACAAGCTATTTTGAAAAATGAAGATTTCGGAAATATTTCAAGTAGGAATAAAGAGTATTTTGTTGGTCGCGGAACGGTAGATCGAGTAGAGCGTTCTTTGCAAACTTTGAAAAAGACAAGTACATCGTATTCCAATTTAAAACCAGAAGATTCAAGCTTGAGCGAAGCTGCGCAACACGCTGAGCGGTGTTGGAAGAAAACTATCAATAGAATAGAGACTCTTAAGGAACAATTGAAACAAGTTCCACAGCAATGGGCTACTTATAAACAAAAGTAAGTCATTTAAAATTTATTTTAAACTACGACGATTGCTCAACTAAGTCAAAATTTTTGAATCTTAGGTTCGATGAAATGTCCAGATGGATGGATCATGTGGATGATACTCTGAGAACCATGTTACATGAAGTTAATTCTCTTGAAGAATTCGAGCAGGAAAAATCAGTCTTCCAGGTAAGAAATGTCAATATTAAACTTTTAAGAATAACACTTCTAAATTCATGAATAATAAATTGCCCCCTTTGCTTGCTTGGATAGCTTCAGAATTTGACGGTAAATATACTTCTTAAAGCAATTTTTCGATGTCGTAATATCGATGTGTAGTACCCTGCATTTGTAAAAAAAAGTTTGCGACGTTTATGATCAAAAATAACTTCTTAATTGCACATTATTACTTGCAGCAAGTATGTCAAGAAGCAGACAATAAACGGGAAGAGATGAAGTGGTTGGTTCAAACTTTGGATAGCTTGACATCAAATCGTTCTGATCACGAAGCAGAATTAGAACAACGGAAACTTGAACAGCTTATTACTCGATACAAAAATTTAATACCAACCATCGAAATAACAATGACGAAAACTGACATATATTCAAAAAGTTATACCTACAGGAAAGAAGTGCGCGAAGTTTGTATACTACTTCACCGAGTTCGCGACCAAACTGCCGAAGTGCCTACACTAGAAAGTCCCGAAAGCCTGCATAAAGCCTTAAAACACCAAGAAACTTGTTTGAACCAACTAGAACAACAGCGAGCTAACATTGTTAGTATGCTACAGCGAGGTAAAGATTTATTAAAAGATCAACATGCGCCAAATTTCGTTTCTTCTGAAGTTCAGCAACTAGAAGTTAGTTGGAATGAAACCTATGGACAAAATATCGAAATTCTAAAATCATTAAAAAATTCCCAAAGATTATGGAGTGCATATGAAGACCAGAAAAATGAAATTTTAAGATTAATAGCACAAGCTGAAGAAGATTTGAAAAAATTGGATACAGCTGCTTATTATAATGCAGCACAAGTTTCTGCCAGCTTACAATATCAACAAGAACAAAGTTCTTCTTTACATAAGACTGCGACAAGTATGATTAACAAACTACACGAAATCTTTTCAAACTTAGCTAAGGAAACTAACCCTGAACGAGAAAATGAATTGACTAAGGAAGTATCTCATGTAGAAGAAGAAACACATAAGGTTTTGAAAAAAGTTATAGAAAGAATAGAAAACTTACAAAAACTTCAAAGTCAGTGGAACCACTTTCAATCTCAAGTATCCGAGCTGCAAAATTGGACAACTCAAAGTGCTCCTCAAACAATAGCTGATATTAAAGCATCTGTTGCATCTCCTGAGGAAAGGGTTGCAAAAACTGAAATTTTGCAAACGCAAATTCATGAAAAAATTACAATATTAAAACGGATTAAAGAAGAATCTAAAGTTCTGATCGAAGGTGGGTATATTTTTTTTTAATTTTACTGTTTCAACGTTAACTACCTTTGATTGCTATTAGTATTTTTCATGAAAAATTATATTTGGTCCGTCAAATAGATTGTCAAAAAATATTAGACACGTGTATTTTCTTTTTTCACATGATAGTTCAGGAGTGGGGGGCTAATGACGTCAGAAATACATAAAATCGTACATGAATTTTATGTCTTTCTGACGTCATCAGCTCCCACTTCGAAACAATCATGTGCTTTATCACTGACTTTTTTTTTTATGAGAAAAAAGAAAGAATACGTGTCTAATATTTTTTGATAATCTATTTGACGGACCAAATAGAATATTTCATGAGATATGCTAATTATATAATCTTATTTTTTGTAGAGAGTGACAAAAGGCCAGAAGCGCAAAATCTTCGTACCCATATAAAGAATTTACAAACAGCAGTGAATTCTTTAAACGAAAGTATTATCAATCAACGTGAAACTGCAACGCGTAATCTTACAACGTGGAAGGAATATGAAGTAGGACTACAACAATTGAAACCATGGATTGAAGAAGCTGAAGCTCAGGCTTCTGCAATCGGCTCAAAACCATGGAGTCTACCACAAGCCACAGAGATGCTCGAGAATGCACGAATTTTTGAAGAACAATGTGCCGAGCATCTTCCAAGACTTCATAATTTGACGCAAATTAGTCAACAACTTGGCGGTCGTACAAGTGCACCTGATGAGGTCGATACAGTTTACAGCCGATGGAATTCCGTACATGATGTAGCCGTTCAAACAAAAACAAGACTTGAAAAGCTCGTGGCGACGTGGAATACATTTGAAAGTGATATGAAAGAGTTCAATGAATGGTTAGATACTTCTGAAACAGCTGCTATGACAGAACCAAATGTTCAGACTCCAGATGTAGGAAAATTAGAAGTAGAATTAATACGTTTGAAAGAATTTAGTAAAGAAATTTCCAATAGACAAGCTCAGTTGATTACACTTACACAAGTTTCTGATCATTTAAGTCATGGGTTGACGATAGAGGGAGGAAATAATTTGAAAACTCGTGTTCTTGAACTGAAAGCTCGAGTTAGCAAGCTTGCAGATACAGTTCGACGATACATAAACAAAACTTCCGATTCCTTGCTAGCGAGAAATGAGTTTCAAATAAAAATAGCCGATTTTGAGGATTGGATAAGTCATTTACGTCAAAACATAGCAGAAATAAGTGACGTGCCCATTGATAAAGTTGACTCTAATCTTCAAATGGTTTATGCTTATCTGCAAGAACATTCAGAGAAACAAACAAATTTCACAGCAATATACGATGAAGTGAAATATCTCAGTACTCGAGGCTCACCAGAAGAAGTCGCTAATCTTGATGATATTTATGCAACAATTGCGGCAAAATACAAAGGCTTGGAAGATGACTTACTCGATAAAAAGAAAGGTCTTGAAAAGTGGTTGGAAATCTTAAATTGGAACCAAGAAGCTGCAGCCCAATTAAATCATTATAAATATGAAACAGAATCTCGTAAGCCAACAATTGATGATTGTGAAAGAGTCACTAGTGAGCTTAAGAATATTCAAACCAAAATCAATCACTGGAAAGAACAAATTCCACACATCGATAGTGCCTTAGGAATTCAAATACGGGATAAGGAAGGAAAGCCTTTAACAGCCTCTACCTTGGTGAATAATTTAGAAAAGCAAGTAGTAGAATTGGAAAATACGATATTAGCTAAACGTGCAAAATTAGAAAGCCTCAGTACAAGATGGGATAATTTTAGAAAACTGCAACAGAATATAACGGAAAACATAATTGAAATACAAACTTTGTTACAAGAAGTAACGTATAAAGTAGACACGTGTGAAAAACTTGCACCAGCGATTGAAAAAATTTCGAACTTGATCGACAAACATGAACAACTGCAGGTGGTTAAAGATACCTTACATCAAGAAGGCGGTGAATTATTAAAAGAAGATCAGAGATCTTTAACAAACGTACAAGTTGTTCTTTCGTCTGTTGATGGCAATTATGAAAAAGTTAATGAGCTTCTACGTGATCAAAAAAAGAAGTACGCTGAAATGGAAGCAAGTTGGAAGCAATATTTAGAATCTAAAGAAAAATTGACAGCTTTTATCGATGAAAGTTTAATTTCTTGCGATTCCGTAAAAGAAGCCCCCAGTGACATGACACAAGCGACAATTACTGTTGAAAAACATAAAAAAGCTTTGGAAACACTAAAGAAAGGAAAGCCTCATTTAGAAAAAATGGATTCTAAGGCCCAGCAAATCATGAAAGAAGCTTCTCTAATGCCAAGTTTTAGTATCGATATTATGGAAGCAAATGTTTCGACAATTCATAAGAAGTATCAGGATACTTATTCAAATATTGTAGAAAAGATACAATTGTACGAAACTCAAGTGATTATTTGGAAACAAATAGATGATGCAAAATACGATCTGAGTCGATGGTTAAGTGATACTAATGAATCCCTAATAGCAGCTTGCGAACGTCTTGGAGATGCTGAAAATGGCCAAACTAGATTAATAAAATTCAGAGAAGAGCTACCAGCTTATCAGTTACTTCGTCAAGGCATATCAACGAAGACTGAGCAACTTTTAAAACTTAATCGAGGAGTAGCTATACCTACCTTAGCATCGTTAAATCATACGTTGGACGAGCAATTACAGCTAGTTCATGATTCGGCAAATAAATTGGAAAGAATGACTTCTACTTTTACGGAAAAAGAAAATACGATCCGTCAGGAGTTGAAACAATCAAGCGATACAATATCAAAAGTGCGCGAAGAAATAATTAAATGCGACGATCTTACAGGTGAGAATTATAGGATCATGGAAAGAATCTACTGCTGTAGAGAATTGAAAAATGAGCTTGAAAATTGTACTTCTACTTTGAAAAAAATTGAGAAAAATCTTGGTCAATTATCCAACGAGTATCCTTCGATATCGAAATCAAGTTTGCCAAAAGAATTGCAATCATTGCAGCTTCGACGCGATGCAGTAGCTAGTCATGCAGAAAAAGTAAGTAATACATTTCACAACTTAACGTAAAAATTTGTAAAAATAAACATTGTTGTTCCTATGATGACGAATAAATAAAACATTTAACAAATTTTTTTAGGTAAGTGCCACATTGCGTGCATTTTTATTGAAATTATATCGCGAAAAGTTCAGTGCTCTTCAACGAATGGTAGCCACAAACAAAGAAAAAGTAGCATGGTGTGAGCCTGAACAAAGTAGCGATAGATACAATCTAGAGGTAAAATTAGCATCGCTACTTGACGTAGAAGCCGATATTTACGAATGTGACGTAAGAAAACACGAAACTGATGAATCATTAAGATTGTTGGAAAAAGTGGAAAGCCGCGAAACTTTACAGCAACTGCGCGATGAGCGGGAAAAGGTTCATGTGGACTTAGAAGCTCTGAAATTGTGTTTCATTAATATCAAAAAGTTGCTAGAAAAAAATATTGTTACTTGGCAACGATATGAAGCTATGTCAGATAGCGTAATATCGTGGCTAAAAAGAGCAGAGAACAGAGTTAGGGCTGAAAGCTCAGTTCTCTTGAGTCCTCGTGAAATAAAAAACAAGACAATAGAGATAAATGAATTCAGAGATGAATTTAAGACAAACAATACAGAACTTCAGAGATTAATTTCATTCAGCAAGCAAGTCACTGATGTTAGTAATATAACATTATCAGTCGAATTTTTTCGATTTATAAATGTACATTTTTAACTTTCATTCATATTACAGGTCAGTCCTGATTCAAGAGTTGAACAATACGTTAACCACTTAGATGCTAGGTATCAGGCAATTGAGAAATTTATTCAACAAACTCTTGAAAAATTGAAAGAATTAGAGTTTAATCGGGATGAGTTCGAAGAAAACGCCAAAAAGCTAGATTCTTGGATTGTCGAAGCTGAAGAAAAATTGAAAATCTATGAAGTAATCTCAGGTCCAAAACCAATAAGTTACTACCAAGTAAGATTAAAAGAATTAAAAGCTTTCGGTGCAGAGCGAGAAAAAGGCCAAACTATATTTAATCAGACAGTAGAAGCTGGGGAAGCTCTGTATTCAAAACTCAATCCAGATGATAGAGAAGCTATACGAACAGAGCTAAGAAATCTTCGTAGCAGATTGGATAACTTAACAGACAAAGCCAACATGATTTACAAAAAAATGGAGAACGATATGATGCATAGATCGTCTTTTGAAGATAAATACTCTCAAGTAAGTATGAATTAGGATTTTGCATGAATAATTCTATTTGGTCCGTCAAGTAGAGTATCTAAAATATTGGATAGGTATTTTTATTTTTACACGTACACGAAAATTGATGGAGATAGAGCATGTCCAAGCCCAGAAGTAGGGGCTCATGACATCACGAAGACATGAAATTTTGTATCTTTCTGATGTGATGAGCTCCCACTCCTGGACTTTGATGTGTTCTAGATGAATCAGTTTTTGTTCATGTGAAAAAATACGTGTGCAATATTTTTTAAATAATTTATTAAAGGAACAGATATAATGTTTCACGAAAAATCCCAATTGTGCTGTTAAAGAAAATTATAAAATCTTTAGAAACGAATTTTAATGTAACTTCAGAAGATGGTTTTTTCGACGTGCATTTAAAAACAAATCTATAGAATGATCCCATAAGTCCTCTTATTATTGATATTATTGCTTATCGGTACATCAACAGCTTTTTAATAACTTAAAAATCAGTAATGTAAAATTTTAGTAGAGCTTAAATAAAGTTTGACTAAAAAATAATAAGTTTTAGTACTTCTCATCCAAAGTTACAGATTTTAGATTTTTATAAGAACGAGATTCAGTTAAAAGCCATTAAAATATCGAATTACACCAACATTCAGATGTTTATTCCTAAAACACAGCTACTTTTAAAAGGACGATTACAATTGAGCAAAATATTTTTCAGCTAAAACAACTTTTTTATGGATTTATGTTAAAACTTCACCAAGTGTAAAGTTTACGAAATTCACTTATTATATAAATTCTGAAACTTTATGTACCAATTTCTTACACTGATATACATTAGCTGTTAAAATTTTATCAAGATTGCACGTACCGTTTTAAAGATGTAAAGCTTCAATGTTGGACTCAACATGGGTAGTATAGGCCCACCCCGCGAAAAAGAGGCGTTGTTATCGTTAGATTTTTTTCTAATTTACACATCGAAATATTGTGTGGATAAAAAATAAACACTTTAGTTATGAAAAAAAATTGTATTATCATCCCATTTTAATATACAATGGCTAGTTGCTTCTCAATCTAAATAAGTACAAAATCACCGTTTTGGATTTTTCAAAAGAGGTGTACTATTGTTATGAATGCATAAGTTTATGAAATTTTTTAAATTTTTATAAATAAATGCATTTTTAACAATGAATATGCCTTTTTAGGAAATTAAAGACGTTAAATTTATAGCTATTTAGGTGTGGAGAGAAACTAGCTTTTGTTTATTAAAATCAGATGATATTTACATTTTCTTCATTAAAAAGAGTAAAGTTTTTATTTACACGATATATTGATGAATAAAATAGGAAAAAATACTTTCAAATGACGACGATTACATGTTATTCGACTGAATGATATAACTTTTGGTACATCATTCCAATTTTGGGTTTCAACTACCTTAAACGTTCTATACTCGACTGTAGTTTAGCCGTGTACATACAAACATACTCTCAAAAAAAGCGAAAGTAACAAAAAATTAATAAAAATGTTGAATACTTGTATTGCTAGAGCGTACGATTGTTTATATTAATGTACTAGAAATCATCTAATAAATTTTTAATTATCATCCGTATCCTAGAATCCGGTCATTTCATACATTAATCATTGAATTTCCAACCATACAATAACTGGCTTATTTTAATTAAACAGGTCAAACAGTGGGTCATTGATGCACAAGCCAAATTAGGAAACAAACATAATTTACTACCAACACTACAAGAGAAGAAACTGGCTCTCCATTCGTACAAGACTATTTCTCAGGATGTTAATGCTCACAAAACTATGTTGCAACAATTACAGGAGCGCTTGGGTTCGTTGCCGGATGACGAATCAAATGCAATGTTAAATTCTGTACTTGAGTCATATGAAAAACTATCTGAAGATGTTGAAGATAGAATTAATGTATCAGAAAAACATGTTGCAAATCATGAAGCATACCAACAAACATTTGAGAAAACTAAAGATTGGATTAATTCGATTGTCAACGAAATGTCTGCTCTTTTAGATGATCTGGCAATAGAACGTGAAACAGCAAAGTCGAGTGTATCGTTAATAGAGAATGTATTGCAAAAAAAAGAAGAAGGTGATAAAATAATAGAAGATTGCAATCAGCAATTAAATATTGTATTAGAGCAAACATCTATACCAGGTTAGTTTTATTAAAATAAAAATTATTTTTATCATTAACTTTCTATTCTACTTGATTAAAAACATAACATTAAATTAAACCTTTAGGCCATCAAGCGCTTATGAAAGCTTTTGAAGAACAAAAGAAAATTTGGCAAGACTTCTTAGCTCGATGCGTTGTTTTTAGAGAAAAGCTCAATCGTTTCTTTGATGAGTGGTCTGGATTCCAGAAAGTCGTTGAAGATCTCGAAGGTTGGGTAAAGCAAATAGAATCTCAACTCAAAGATCAGAGCTTGAAGAGTTCGGAAGAAGCTAAGGTTGCACATCTTCAGAGATTAAAATCACTTGAAAATGTAATTACGGCAAAAGCTCCAGAATTCAATTCAGCGGTTGATAAAAGTCAAAGTATAGAGGCAGAATCTGAATTAGTTACCAGGGTATCAAAGCAAACCACAAAATATCAAGCTTTGCGCAATCAAGCTAGAGAATTTGTCGCTCGATATGAACAGTACGTAAAAGAACACAGCACATTCAATCAACGCTACCACCACTTTGTCCATTGGATAGAAGAAATGCAGACTGAATTGAAAAAGCACAGTGAAATCGTTGGTGATCTTTCTGTATTACAACAAAGACAAAAAGTCATTCGAGATCTTGGAGATACGCGAACGAAGGAAAATCCGAAGTTTGAATCAGTAATTGACCTTGGAGAAAAACTTTATGCGCACACCTCTCCGGATGGTCGTGAAATTGTCCGCCAACAACTTAGGAATCTAAGAACTCTATGGGATAGTTTCTCTGATGATCTCCAAGTAACTTCTCAAAAATTAGATCAGTGTTTAACGCAATTTGCTGAATTCTCTCTTTCTCAAGAACAACTAACTACTTGGCTACGTGATGTGGAACGAGCAATGCATCAACACACCGAATTAAAATCAACGTTGGAAGAAAAAAGAGCACAACTTCAGAATCATAAGATCATGCACCAAGAAATAATGTCACATCAGTCTTTGGTTGAAGCCGTTTGTGAAAAAGCTCAACAATTGGTCGATCAAACGAAAGATACATCTTTGAATATTTATTTACAGTCGATCAAGCAATTGTTTCATAATATTGTTTCTAAGTCACGAGATCTATTGGATAATCTAGAAGATTGTGCTGATAAACATAACAAATTCAACGTCCAATGTAAAACGTTTTCTGACTGGCTACAAGGCGAAAAGGAAAAGTTGTTAGAATGCAATAATTTTACTGGCGAGAGATCTGACGTAACAAGACGACTAGCAACAATAACAGTCCTTAAAGATGGACGTAATCACGGCTTGGAATTAATTAAAAAACTAAAAGACTTCGCTAGTCTAGTTATCAAGAGCACTGCGCCAAAGGGTCAAGAAATGATACAAAATGAGATTACCCATCTTGAATCTAGTTTGATGCACCATTTGAGTGATATTGGTGAGTTTGATGAAAACTAAAATTATTATTAAACAACCTCTTTTTGACATAATTCTTTATTATTACTTTACAGAAACTATCGAAGATAAGCAAAATGCAATTCTGAACAAGTGGGAAGAGTTCGAAGAACCATTGGAATCTTTTATGAAGTGGTTCCGTTCTATGGAATCTGCGTTTAGAGACCAACAGCTGCAAGCGACGCTAAAAGATAAGCAGCAGCGCCTTGTAATTATCAAAGAGAAACGGGACGCAATTTTGAAGAAAGAACTTGAAATTGATCAATTCATTGATAAATCTCATGGACTTTTGAATTCTAGCGGTGTCGAACGGATTAAACCTTTAATATCACAAATAAGTAACAGGTATAACATTTGAAATTTACTGCCTTTATTAGTAAATATTAAAAAATAGTTCAATAATATGATATAATGATGTATGTCTTTTATAATCATAGGTACACAACACTTTTGAATCTTAGTAGAGATGTTATCAATCGTTGCGAGGAGATCGTAGATCAACACAAAGCATATGAAGAAAAATTATCAAGTGCAGATGCTTGGTTAACTCCACTAGAACAACATCTTAATGCCTTAAAGACTGAAGAAGGAAGAGGTAGTTTGGAAGCAAGAAACTCAAGGTTGCAACTACTTCTAAGTGAAAAAGAGCAGGCAGAACATCGTTTAGGAGCGGTTAATGTTGCTGGTGAAAGGATTTTACCAGATACATCGTCGCAAGGTCGTGAAGTTATCAGACAACAAAATAGACGTATTCGAGAAAGATGGGATAATCTTGCCGAAGGCATCATCGAGCAACAGAAAAAACAAGGACTTCAGTCTATGCAATGGTCAAGTTACCAAGAAACTTTACAACAAATTCTCTCATGGCTTGATAACATGGAACGTACGGTGAAGCAAGAAGCATCAAGTGTCCCATCTTCACTTCAAGAAATCCGATCGAAATTTCTTAAGTGCAAGGTAGGACATTTTTTTTATTATTTAATGGTACAATATCTTACATACTTCAATTTACATATTTTTCAACTTACGAGAAGACATTGCACCAAGAAATCGTAGCTCATAAGCGAACCATTGAAGCTGTTTCTGAAAAAGCGAATTCATTGATTCAAGTTTCTCAAGCTCCATCAGATATACAAGATAAAGTAAAATCCGTCAACCAACGTTACGAAAAGTTGGTGGAAATTTCTCTGAAAGGTTTATCCAATCTAGAATCTTTATCAGAAGTGTTTCAACAATTTCACGATCTGCAAAAGGCGTTCAAAGAGTATCAGAAGGAGCAATGGGATCAACTAGCTGGATATAACGACTATACTGGAAACAAAGCAGCTTTACAAGCGCGATTGGAGAAACTTGTTAAAATCCAAGATAGTCTAGGCGAAGGCGATATAAAACTAAATTCTTTAGAGAAACAATTGAATAAAATAACTGGAGTAGTTTCACCCAGATCAAGAGAAACCATGGAAAGAGATTTAAACAACCTTAGGTAATTTGTTTCACAATCTAAGAAACTATTATTAATCAAAATAATAATTTCAAAACGTCACCTAAATATCATAATATATTTTAATTATAATTAATCTACTAGATTTGAAAATAAAAAGTTTGCAACTGCGGTCAATGAAGCAGTCCGATCTATTGAAGAAAGGATCCAACAATGGAGTGATTATGAGAATTCACTAGAAAGACTACTCACATGGTTGGCTGATGCAGAAACTTGCCTGAAAAATTATACTCTTAAAAATACAGTAGAAGAAAAACAAGAACAATTGGAAAAATATCAGGTAATACACTATGATTCGCTTGTTCTAACTTGAATTATATTGATAAATGTATTCGTTCATCAATTGTTTTCGTGTTATATTTTAAATATTGATATTAAAAACATGAACATAATTGGTTTCTTGGTTTGTGAAAAAGGGTGTTTTAACATTACATAGACAAGCCTAAAAAATGAAATATTTGTATCATTTAAGTGTTCACATAAAAAATTACGTTAGTATTATAACTTTATATGTATAATCTGCCATTACAAGAAACAAAATTACGTTTTTTGTTTTTTCTCCGAAATTCATCCCTTAGGACCTTCAAAAAGTTATGGAATCTAGGATTGCTGACTTGGCAGAATGGGTGGCTCTTGGTGACCACCTCGAGCAAGTAAGATAATAAATCGCGGTTTTTAAGCTTTTCAGCTCCAATTACAACATTTTTCAGAACTCCTATTTCTTTCACCATTAAAAAACAATTTCAGCTTTTTCTACTCTTTTCTTTGTATAAAACTGCAAGCTTTGGATGCTTACGGAGCTTTGGCGATAAACAATCTGCTGGCCTTGGGGGATTCTTTCAGCATTGTATTTTCAATGAGAAATATTGTTGAAATCCATCATCATTATGTTTTTGTGTGCTTTTACATTTTAAAACATAAATATCATTCAAAATTATTGATTCTCTGCTTTTTAAACATTTTCATTCGTCTAATGTTATCTTTCATTAAAAGCATTTGGACAACCTTTGCTCTACACAGGGGGAAACAAAAATTGAAAAATATATTTTCACAAAATCATAATTTTTTAGGCACTGCTTGTCAACCTTCGTCAAAATGAAGCAGAATTTGACAAGATGAATGATGATTCTTCAGATTTAATTCAAATAAGTGGAGAATCAAGATTTACTGTCAGCGTCCAGCAAGTAACATCTCGATTCCAATCGATACAAGCCACAGCTAAGGTAAACATGAATGAAAGAATTATTTTTCGCTAATATTATAGTCTTAAAAATATATTGTTCTAACACAGGAGCTAGTCAAAAAATGTGATCAAGCATTGGCAGATCATATTGCTTATCTTGACAAGTATAAACAGTGTTCAGAACGCTTAGCAGCTGCTCAACAGATGTATCAAATTATTTGCGACAATATTATTGGTACTCGTCAAGAACTCCAGTCACATGTAGAAACAATTCGCGATCTTTTGTCCCGACAACCTGCTATAACTCTCTTGCTCAACAGTACTCTCGAGTCAGGAGAACGTCTCTATGCTAACAGTGGTAGCGAAGGCCGAGAGATTATTCGTCAGCAGTTAACAGATCTTCAACAAGCTCTAGAAACCTTGTACGATGGTGTGACGTTCACGGAACGCGAAATACAAACGAAAATCTCGAGCTGGTCAGGTTTCGACGAATGTAGTGAGGCTTTCGAGACTTGGCTGAAAAACGCTGAAGCTCATCTTAAATCGGAAATTGAATTGAAGACCACGCTTGACGAAAAACGAGCCCAGCTTCAAATATACCGAACACTCTTGCATGATGCTCAGACTCATCAGCAGGATTTGTTTGATTTGAGGGATAAAGCTGACAGTCTTCCAGAGCGACCGCAGAAGATTGAGAAAGTATTGGCTGATTTGACCAATAGACACGCAACTGTTCTCAAACGTGCTTTAAATTTTGTTGATAGGTAATACTTTTTCTTTATTATTAAGATTTCTACTACTCTCAAGCTCATTTAATTTTCCTCCCTACCACAAATTTACATTTTTTCAGATATGAAGGAATCGTTAGTGACCACCAACAGTATAGTAAAGCAGTTCTCGATACACACGAATGGATAGATGCAACCTTGAATGCTGTCAATATGTGGGGTGATAATGATCTTGAGCGAGTCTCCTTACACACGAATCTTGATCGACTGCAAAACCTTCTACAAAGTCTTCCTGACGATGAGCCGAGAATCCAACAAATTCGTCGTCTTGGAGAAAAAGTGATTCCTGGTACATTGGAATCAGGACAAGTAAATATCAGATCTCAAATCGACTCGTCTCAACAAGAATGGGAAAGTTTAGTCTCTACAGTAAAATCTACTATAGAGGCCCTTGAAACTAAGTTGCAACACTGGAACGAATACGAATCTTCGAAGGAACACTGTCTTGCTTGGATTCGAGATACCGATACAAAGTTACATGCAGTCGATTTAAAATCCACGTTGGAAGAGAAGAAAAAACAACTAGATAAATTACGAAGTCTTCAGGGTGAAGTTAGAGCGAAGGAATTGGAAATCGATGCGGTGACTGAACGTGCTCATCAGTTATACAAACATACTACGTCTCGGGGCTCACAGATTTCTGAGTTAAGCGTCAAGTATCAACAAATATCAACCAAAGTCAAAGATTTGAATAATCGCTGGCAGCAATACGTTACTAGTCATCAAGAATTCGACAATCAACTATCCGAGTGCACTCGTTGGCTGGATGATATTCGTAACAAGTTGGCGTATTGCTCAGATGTTAGTACATCGTCTCAGGGAGATCTTGAAAAAAAAATGGAAATCATTCAAGATCTACTTTTGTATAAAGAAAATGGGTTTGCTAAGGTACAAATATATTTATTTAAAAATTGTTAAAAGTTGAATAAAACAATTAATAATACTGCATTATTATTTAATAGATTCAAGGAATCGTAGAACTTGCCCAAGGAGTTTTGGCAAATACAGCAACAGCTGGTCATCAGTCAATTAATGGCGCTGTGGCAAAACTTCAAGAACAATGGAGTTCGCTTGCTTCCAAGATGTTAGAAACCAAAACTAACTTGGATGATTCTATCAATAAGTGGGCTGGTTTACTCGAGCATATTCAACTCATAAATAAAACTGTTGAATACTTGCAAGCATCTGTTGATGAATTATCTCAATTCCAAACTACAATGAGTGAAAAGCGCTCTCAACTCGAAAGAGTCAAGACAT
Source organism: Copidosoma aretas (assembly GCA_030522625.1). Classification (NCBI taxonomy): domain Eukaryota; kingdom Metazoa; phylum Arthropoda; class Insecta; order Hymenoptera; family Encyrtidae; genus Copidosoma; species Copidosoma aretas. The sequence goes on along the minus strand of JAPYYV010000150.1, from coordinate 75,997 downwards.
TAGAAGAAAAAGTAAGGTGTGAAAATATCGAAGTCGATTCATTGAAAGCTAAAGTTGGAGAAATGTTGGCAAGTGGCAAACACGGTTCTGCTGCCTCTCAAGCACTAGAAATTTTAAACAAGTACGTAAAGTACAAAATTAATTTCATAACGTTGCTGAATACTATTTTTATTGTAACTATTATATCGTTTCATATGCTGTTGTGGTTTTGAACAATTTAGACAAATATTTAGATTTTAATAGAAACTTATTGTATGACCATGAAATTTGTTGTATGACCATTTTTCACGCAATAAACTTAGGTTTTTAAACACCTTTTTCTTGACTAATCGAGTTTTTTTTTTTTAGATTTGACACATTGTTCCAAAGCATTAGATCATTATTAGCAGAGCGAGAAAATCAGTTTAAGGATCACCGTCACTATAAAGAAGCTCATGATGAGTTAATTAATTGGCTGGGTCGAGCTAGTGAGAAACTACCATCGATGAAGCAACGTTCTCTAAGTGACAAAATAGCCATTGAGAATGCAGTTGCACCCCTTGAAAGTCTCCTGAACAAAAAAGCTCAAGGTGAACTTATGGTCGAGCAACTTCAACACACTGGTCAAGTTGTTTGTGCTAGCACTAGTCAACAAGGTCAAGAGGTCATTCGTAACGAGATACGTGCTTTAACTGAAAGTTTCGAGAGTCTTTTCCAAGATATACAACATCAAAAGGACCAATTGGAAGCAACAGTAAGTCAATGGCGTGATTACAAAGACGAGTATGAGAGATTAAGCGACTGGCTGCAACAGTTCGACATTCTTGTAAAAGCACAAAAAAATTCCTTATTGCCAAGTGTTTTTGAAAAAGAGAAACAAGTCACGGAGATGAAAGGGATACTTGGAGATCTGGAAAAAGGACAAGAACAGATGGATAAATTCAACAAATCGGCATCCGCTTTATTATCAACGCCTCTCGATTCGTATGTAAATAACCAGCTTCGTCATTTAAATTCTCGGTATCAAGTACAAGTTAATTTGGCCAAAGACGTATTACAAAAGGTTAAAATAAATCTTGCACATCATAAAGAGTACGAAGAAAATTTGGGCAAAACAAAAGATTGGATAGATAATGCTAAGCAGATCATAAGACTGGGATCAGAAGCTGCTGCAACCAGCACCCGCGAAGAACTTCAAGATAGATTAGACAACATTCAGGAACTTTTAAGAAAACGCGAGGAAGGACAGAATCTAGTGCATCTTACTGTTAACTGCGGGGAGAAAGTTATGCGTAATACGAGGTAGGAATCTCTAATGATCGCTTTTCATCATAATAATTAATTGTAAAGTTTAAACTTGCAACTTGTGAGTATATACTTTTTAAGTATAATTGCTTGACAGGGTTCCTTGTATTATTATGTATTATTGCTTATTCCTACCCGTACAACAACTGCAGTTGATTTTTACGGGCACCCTCTACCACCTTGGCGTGGAGGGTGTTGATCCTAAAACCCCTTCTAGTAACCATTTCCTCAAACCCATCTTTCCTATAGTACACGCCCTACCTACCCCACTTTTAACTCCTAAGCCCTCAAATCCCGCGTGCCCTTCCTACCTACACTCATTAGCTCTGCATTTACCCAGGGCAACCCGGGATAGACTCCACAGGGCACGTCGTAGTGATGGAAAAACTTCCACCATTAGGAAAAACCATCACCAGGAACAGCCGCCAGACCCGGGAACTGATTCCAGCCGGAAACAACTCTGAAAACATTTCCGAGTTGATCCGACCGGAAATGGAACCCGCGCCTTACTTGAGCAGCCGTACCTCGTATGACCAAGGCTTTCGCCTTAGCCAACTGAGTTACGACCACTTCTGGGTACCTTGTATTTTCATGATGAAAAAAAAGTTCATTTTTTTAATCAAGAGAAATTTTTTAATGAATAAATTAAAAAAAAACATGTACCATGTGTTCATGTGGTGACATAACAAACATATATTACGCCCAAAAAATTGGAGACAACAGTTTTGTTCGTGTACGTAGGTTTATTATTAAATCACAGTATTTGTTAGACCAAATTTGATTTCATGATGTTAAATTTTCGTTTGATATAACGCTTTTTATCAAGGTATGTTAATAAAGTATATGATCCCCGATCAGGCCTTATTAGGGTGAATGCCATCGATCTTCCACACTTGTCTTTATGATTAAAACTTATATTTAATGCCTCTGGTACCCTCTACAGTCATTTAATGAAGGAATGCACGTCTTGCTCTAGTAAATATATATATATATGTATATATATATATATATATATACACATAAGATAGCTTTCTGAAGCAATAAAGTACAAAAATATGATTTAAATATTAGAGAATTCAAATAAATTTATGAAGAGTGTATGTCATAATTGCCATTTTTTCAGCTACATTGCAGCAGACTTGCAAAAGCTTAGTCTACAATCAACGATTGCTATAATCTATAGAATATATAAAAAATTTCTGTTATAGATCTGATGGCCGCGAAGAAATTGCTGCACAGTTAAAGGAAGTTCAAAACGACTGGGAGCGACTAGTGAAGAAAATGTCAACAACCAAAGTTAATTTGGAAACAAGTTTGCTTCAATGGGCAGATTACAGCTCATCGTATTCGCAGTTGCAACAATGGATCAATGACAGAGAAGCAAAACTCCAACAAGTTTGTGAACAAAAAGTTTCAAAGGCAAGAAAAGGTCTTGCTGGTCTTAATTCCTTAGCCATCGGTGAACGTAAGGCAAATTTGCGACAGACTAACAGTATTGTTCAAGATATCGTTGCGTTCGAGCCAATGATTCAGTCCGTAACAACTAAAGCTGAAGATCTTCAGCAAGCAACTCCTGCAACTGAGATTTCCATCAAGTATGAAACATTAAGTAAACAAGCACAGGATCTTTATGCAAAACAAAAACAAACTGTGGAGCAACATCAAGCTTTCATAGATAGAGGAAATGAATTCGCTCAATGGATTCGAGTGGCTAAAGAAAGACTTGGAAAGTGTTCTGAACCAACAGGAGACAAAGAATCTTTGGCAAGTAAAATTGCGCAACTGAAAGTTCTTCAAAGTGATGTTCCAGAAGGACAAAAGAAATTAGAAAAAGCTCTTGAACAGGGAAATTTGGCTTGTCAAATAGCTGATGATGAGGATAAAGAAATCATCGAAGAAGAGGTTGCTCTTCTGCAAGAAGAATTTGATATTTATGTGTAAGTTGGAGAATCTTTTACTCAAATTGACTGTTATATAATTTAAAACTTATAATTTAATATTACACATCCAAAATTTTTTATTAGGGACTCACTTAATCACGTAAAGAATCTACTTGAAGTAGGAATCGTTAAATGGACGGAATACGAAGATCAATATTCCGAAGCTGCTGAATGGTTGACCCAAACAGAGAAACTTGTTCAAAGTTTTAATAAATTACAAGATAATTTAGAAGAAAAGAAAAACGTATTAGAACGATTCCAAGGTCATCTTCAGACATTATTTGATTGGCAAGAGGGACTAGACAGACTGAATATGAAAGCTCAAATGCTTTTGGAAACTTGTGCTGATACACGTATTTCGAACGCAGTAACACAACTGACCACAAAATATAACGCACTTCTTTCCCTCGCTAAGGAAATCATGCGAAGATTAGAATTACATTATCAGGTAAGTAATATGGAATCGCAGAATTTACCGTAAATTATTAAGGAAGAACAATCAGAGGGTCGGGGTGCGATCAGCTTGCCTTTATGCCTGGCGAGATAATTTATATCAAATCATGTATAGTTATTGTTACTAAGTGTATGTTTTTCGATCTATGTATATATAGTTATACTTGACAGACATGAATGCAAGATGATCACACTATGGCCCTCTGTTAAGTATTAATACTTCTCAATAGCATATAACTGTACTGATAACATTTTATTTACCAGGAACATCAACAACACAATAGCATATACCAAGAATGTCAAGATTGGCTTGATAAGACACGCGAAAAGCTAAACGAATGTAAAGAAGTACCGAACACCCTGGCGGAAGTTAACACCAAACTGTACACTTGCAAAGTAATTCGTCAAAATTTAGAACAGGGCCAAAACAAATTACGTTATGTTCTTGAATTGAAAGAAAAAGTCATCATGAACACCGAACAAAATGGTGCAGCTAAAATAAAAGAAGACACAGAAATTTTGAAAGCAGATTTTGACAAGTTATTGGCGGATGTTGAAGAGACTAAACAAAAACTCACTGCTCGAGCGAGTGTCTTGGAGGACTTCAATAAAATCCACAGGTTAATTGCCGACTGGCTTGAAGAAGTAGAAAGCAACGTGCACTTTGATGAAGTTCATCGTAACGATTTAAGCGAAAAACGCGCATTCCTAGAAAAATACAAAACAGTCCAAAGAGATTTACAAGGCCATAATGAGTTAGTAGAAAAGTTTAAACTTCGTTTAACCGAAGATGCAAGTGTTTCGAAGGGTCCTTATAATGAAACTATTATTAAGTACGAAGAACTCAAAAAACTTGTTGTTCAAAAAATCCAAGTAAGTTATCACTTATGTACCTATTTTCAAATAATTTTCGTATTAAATACGTATTATTGTAAGTCAATACTAATCTTTTATAGAACCTTGAGGAACAAGTGAAAGATCACGAAACTTATCAGCAAGCTTTTAATGAAGCTTCTGATTGGGTACGCCGAGCAAAAGTTGATCTCCAACAACATAATATTACTCATGGAGAAAAAGAAAAAGTTATTGAAAGAGAAGGAAAAATCAAACAAATGATATCTACATTACCGAAAGGACAAGCTTTGATCTCCAAAGTGATTGATACTAGTGAAATTGTTCTAACTACTACTGGACCAGAAGGTCAAGATACAATCAATCAAGACATGGAGCAGCTGCAAGCTGATTGGAATCATTTGCAGTTGCAATGTCAAGAGGCAGAAAAAACACTTTCAGACTGTATTTTGACATGGTCCCAATTCACAACTGCTTTAGAGAGCATGCAAAAATGGATTGATCAATTCCAAGGTAAATTAGCCAAAGAACAGGCTAAAGAGAATAATACACCTGAAGATATGACGCGGTGTAAGAACTTGGTTGATGAAGCCATTCGACAAAAACCCATATTAGAAGACTTGAACGATAAGTGCGAGATTCTTATGGAATTGAGTGCTTGTAACTGGGCCAGAGAAAAAACAGTACAACTCCAATCAGCTTACACTGGACTCCTAACAGATGCTCAAGGCCTAGTTTCTAAGGTTGAAAAGAACCTTGCGGACCATACAGAGTTCTTAAAAGCAAAGGAAGAGTTTGAAGATTGGCTACAGATAGCTCAAGGTACAATCCAAGATTGTGTTGGTGTTGGAGACGTTGCTTGGGCTAAGGACAAACTTGATACTACGAAGGTCTATACTATTGATTATAAAATACATTAATTAAATTTGTTATCGATGAGCGGTCTAGATTTAATGAGCCCAATATTTTCATTTCAGCTTGTTTCAACTCGTCTTACCGAAGGTCAGCATTTACTATCCAACTTGCAAGCTGCCTTTGCGAAAGCTATCAACACTTCCCTTCCAGAACAACAGGACCAACTAAGAAATGACATGTCTGAATTGCGATCTAAATGGGATCAACTCAGTATGGATTTGAATAATGTTCAAGCTCAAGTAAAATCAGTGCTTAATAAATGGGAAGACTTCTTCGAAACAAAAGAGCGCTTTGAAAAATGGCTTAATGACACTGAGGAACAGATAAAACTACTACCTGATACGAAGGGAGAATCGAGTGAAATGAAAACACTACTTGAAAAGTACAAGCATATTAGTATTGAGATTGCAGATAGAAAATCTGAGTTACATCATTTACTAAAAGAAGGAGAAGAGCTATCCAGCTGGGCCAATAATAATGCGACTCTGGACGAAGTGAAGGTCTTACAAGGCCAATGGCAAGCTTTAGGACAACAAATAAATAAACAAAAAGATCATATTGAAGATGAAATAAAAGAGTACAATGCATATCATACAGCTCTGCAAGAAACCGAAAAATGGCTGCTCCAAGTTTCTTTCCAATTGATGGCTCACAATTCATTATACATTATAAGTAAAGAACAGACATTGGAACAAATAAAACAACATCAAGTTTTACTTGACGAGATTAGGAATTATGAATCAGTTTTAGATAGTTTAAAAGCTAAAGGACAAGGTCAAATCGATAGGTACGAAGCCTTCAACTCTTCCATCAAATCAACGATTCTTGATCAACTTCAAAATGTACGTGACAGTTACAACTCTTTACTAAATACTGCTCTACAAATACAAAACCGTTTGAGCGAATCTTTGATGAAATTCCAAGAGTATGAAAACACGCTTGAAAGTATAATGAAAAATTTGGATTTGTATGAGCCAGAAGTGGCGGAAGAACAACAAGCACCCCTAGACACTTTGGAATCTGCCGAGGAAAATCTTATTTCAGCTAAGATACTATACAATAAATTACAAGCAGAAAAAGCTCGACTTGTAATAGCTGTAGAAGCTTGTGAAGCTGCAGCTGCTTGTGTATCAAGGCCTGGGAGCCCATTAGATGCTCCTTCAGTTCCAATACCATCCAAGGAAATAGACGTACGCAACCGTTTGGAAGATATGATCGATCAGGTACAAGGAAAATGATTTTATTTATTGATATAATTAAGTTTTTCAAGTGATTATTAATATACTTAAAAAGTTTTTTGATTGTGCGCATGTCTTAAAAATTTTATAGTTGCACTTTTTTTCATTTTTGCATGAATTAATTACAATTCACAGAGTGAAACTGATGCATCAGTACAGCGTCTAGATGCACTAATGAAAAGTGTCAAAGAAAATAGTTGCGTTGAAAAATTCGCCATATTGTGTGAAAAGGTCTGCATTTTTGATTTTTGCTGTATTTAGTATGTTCTTCATTTTTATTGCATGCATTGTTATTTAGTAAAGTGCATCAGTTACAGAAATTTTGTTTTCTTTAATATCAAATTGTATCTTATCCACTACTATTAGTAATTTTCCGTAGATCTCTGACGTGAGATAAGATTTTTAACTTTGTTTATCATAAGTATCTGAAAAATTGATTTAACTATTCAAAAAAATAATAACAATTGTACAGCTTATAAAATGATAAATAAATTTTTAGATGCAATTGCATATATCCAACATTAACAAAGCAGTCAACGAACTAGAAGAACAAACACGTCAAAAGAACGCTCTGGTAGCATGGATAAATCAGCAACGGGCTTTGTGTGCGGAATGGAAATCACGACCCGCAAAGTTACGCGCTGAGGCTGCTCAATCAGAACTTCAAGCCATGAACGATTTGTTGACGAACGTTGGCGAACGTCGAAGTCGTGCCGAGACTGAACTTTTAATACGTACGAATGGCGAGGATGCTGATATCGAGGAAGGATTGGATAAACTTGAAGCCGAGCTCATCGATGCTATAGCTGGAAAACAATCTACTCAAGATCTGATTCAAAAGTACCGTAATGAAGTCCAGAGTATTCAGTCTTGGTTCGATAGAATATCGAAGAAAGTTGACGTCATAGAAAAAGGCAACGGCTCGACGATTGGACAGAAAATCGCATCTTTGAAAGAGATCACTTCTGAGTTCGAGGCCCAAGGACCAGAAAGGTAAAACATCATTTGGAAATTCAAAAGTTATAATTATTAATTCTCTTTTAATGTCATCCGTTAAACATGTCAAAACAGGTTAGAAGAAATGAAGAAGCTCGCATATCAAGTGATGGACTCGGTCAGCAACTTAGATTCGCAACAAATCGAAGAGCAGATAAAATCGACTGAGCGAAGATATGGTGACACAAGCAAGAAACTACAAAGAAAAGCTCAAGTCCTTGACACAACTGCTCAGGGTATCGAAGCAACGCACAAAGAGATCGAAGAAAATCGCGAATGGATCAGTGACAAGAAACGTGTTGCTCAATCCTCGGAGCCTCTGGGATTCGAAAGTCGCCAAGCAGATGAGAGATTAATGGCTCTGAAAGGTTTGCTTAAAGAAGCCGAAGCCAAGCAATTGTTGACGGATTCACTAGAAAAACGTGTTTGCAACATGCAAAACGAGCTGGAGACTAGTGAACAGCAACAGCTTGAAACGGAAACTAAAGCCTTGCGAGGCGAGCAGGCTGAACTATGTTCCATTCTCAGGGAAGAAATATCTGCGGCTACAGCAGCTGTAGAGGTGAGACGTAAGTTGGAAAATAATCTGGACAAGGCCAGGTTGTGGATAAAGGCAACGAGCAATGACCTTAAGAAACTTAGTGGATACTTGCCGTTGAAAGCATCGAAAGTTGAAGAAGACATGAAACAACATACTGGCTTGGCAAATGAAATTAGACGCTTCAGCGAGGGCAATTTAAAGGATCTGTTGAAACAGGGTAACACTTTGTTGAGGGATTGCGATGAAGAAGATCGTAAGAGACTTCAAGCTCTCTTGGACAAGGTTAACGAGGAATATCATGAGCTGCAGAAAGAAGCTCAAGAAAAACAAGCAGCGCTAGCTGACCTCCTGCAAGGAAGGAAAGCGTTTGAAAGCGAGATCGACAAATGTCAAAGGTGGATAAAGGAAGCGGAGGTTGCCACGTCTTCAGATCTTCGGACTTCTAGCATCGATGTCCTTCGAGAACAGTTGGCAAAGGTAAGCACTGGTTAAATGATTAATTATTTTTTTACAATCAAGGTATATTCGTAAACGTAAATTATACTTTTTAGTATGACCGGCTTAAAAAAGAGGCAAAAGACTATGCAGACGACATCGAGAAGCTCATGCAGCAGGGCAAGTCCATCTTACCCACAATTAGTGACGCAGACAAGTTGGAACTCGGCGATCTCCTGAAGAACATGAAAGACGCTCACGGTCGCGTCACCGGGGTGATAAACGAGAGAGCAACTGCCCTACAGAAGAGCATAGACGAAGCGGAAGAGGTAGCAGCCCGCGTCACCGAGGCTGTACAGTTTATGACGGATATCCAAGAACAACTCCAAGAGCTCAACAAGCCCATTGGTTCGCGCATCGAGGACGTTGAAGGAATGCTAGCGACCTACGAAAGGATCTTGGACGACCTGAAAGCGAACAAAGTAAAACTCTCAGACCTCCAGGCGGTGAACGTTGGGGACCTGCACGGGATCGTGGCACAGCAGGACGACCTGATCAGCGTGCTCGAAGCCCAGATAGCCAAGCTGCGCCAGTTGCTCCTGCTCCGCCAGCAGTTCATCGCCCTGGTCACGGAGATTATGACTTTCATCGCCAAGTACACGGAAATTGTGCGTGACATCGAGCAGGGGGGCCAGACCACCGAGGAGAAGATCAAAAAGTACGACGACGTCATACTGAAGATTCAGGAGTGCGAGGCCATGCTGGCCAGCGCCACAGACAAGGGCCAGCAAATAGCAGCCGAGGGTTCGGCTGCCGACAAGAACAACATCACGGAGCAGCTGCAGTCTCTGAAGCAGCAGTTGCAGACCCTCAGGCGAGCTGTGGAGAATCAGCGGGAGCAACACGAGTTGGCCGCGGCTGAACACAGGAGATTGGCCAACGAACTCGCGGATATTCTGGACTTCCTCGAGAGCAAAGAGAAGGAGGTGAAGAGCCGACCGCTGCTGGACAGGCACGCGGACAGCGTAAACAGCGAGCTGGAGAAGCATACGGAGTTGTGCAACTCTGTAAACGAGTATCTGGACAAGATCAAGGTTATCAAAGAGTCGATCAAGTACGAGGAGGGTATGCCGGGGTCGTTGAAGGAGATGTACAGCGAGGCTGTGTCGCTGCTGTCGTCGTTGCCGAGGGAGATGGAGGAACGAGGAAAGTACTTGGATAGTAATCTGCAGATGAGAATCGATTATGTCGCGCTGACTGACAAACTACACAACTGGGTCAAGGAGGCTGCGATACGATTGGAGAGCAACAAGGAGGGGCTGGATTTTGAGAATATACTCAGTGATTTGGAAGAGCACAAGGTAAATGCGATTGTGGGGATTGGCTCGTTTTGTTTGATTGCAAAAGTTATTGCTGGAGAATTCATTTATTTCTTAATCATTCGTACTAAATCGCTTAAGGTTGTATTGTAATCCAGGACCGTATCTGCGTGGCGCTTAACTGATTCGGAGTACAGAGTTATAATTAACTCACTAGTACCCGAAGGGTTGTCAATCAAAAAATTCCAAAAAATTCAAGAATATTCCTTAGGGCTCTTAGATATCCATATTATTCGTGAAATCTGGATGCATTATTTTGTTTACTCAGGAAACGTCATAACCTTAAAAATTACAAATCTCATAACTTCAATCAACAAAAGTCTCTTACGAATTTTCGAAAATCCAAACTTATTTAATGCAACTTTATTTGTTTATGTCTAAAGAATGTGCATATAAAATTACAGATCATTACATGCAGTGGAAACAATTTTAGAAGTAATTTCGTAAAAATGTGTCACGTAGTTTCACGGCTCTTTTTAACCACACGTTTGTTAATAACCTCGTTAATATCTTCAAAACTATTCTCGAAACACACAGCCCCAAAGTCATGTCCTCTTCAGAATATGATAAGCTTTGATTTAATAACCTATATATTGATTGACATGGTAATATTTCTTCCGTGTTTTTTTGCCGATATACATGATAAAATATGCTGCCCATAGAGAAACACACGTGAATTGATATTTTATCATGTATATCGGCAAAAAAAACATGGAAGAACTAGTATTATGTCAATAAATAGGTAATCAAATAAAAGCTTATCAACTTCTGAAGAGAACAAGACTGTAGGGCTGTATGTTTCGAGAATGGTTTTAAAGGTATTAACAAAAATGTGGTTAAAAAGAGCCTTGAAACTATACGTGACACGTTTTTACGAAATTGCTTCTAAAATTGTTTTTACTGCATGTAATGATCTGGAATTGTATATGCATATTCTTTAAACATAAAAAAAAAGTTGCATTAAAAATATTTGGATTTTCGAAAATTCGTAAAAATCGTAACAGACCTTTGTTGATTGAAGCTATCAAATTCGTAACTTTTAAGTTTATGACGTTTCCTGAGTGAACAAAACAATGTATTCAGAATTCACGAATACTATGGGTATCTTAGGGCCCTAGGGAACATTCATGAATTATTTGAGATTTTTTGATTGACAACTCTTCGAGTACTAGTGAGTTGATTGTAACTCTGTACTCCGAACCAGTTAAGCGCCACGTATAAGATACAACCTTTATTTGTTTTCCGATAAATCATGTGATTTTCTTATGAAAATAATGGTTTTTGGTAAATGTTGACAGTTATTTTTTATCAAAAAATCCACCCGAATTCACCCACATAAATTTAGCTTTTTGAAGGAAAGAACGTCTTGTAATTAAAATTTGTGAAAGAACGTCGTAGCTGAAACATTTTTCGAACAAAGTCTTGTATTTAGAAAAATTTTTAAATGTTGGATCTCAAAAATTGTATCAAAAATGTCGAATTTCAAAAAAAATTTCAAAAATTTCGTATCAATAATTTTTATTTTAAATTTCAAATCCCAAAATTATATTACACAATCGTCGTACATTAAAATTTTGTTTGTAATAATTTTGTACATCGATGCTTTGGATGAAAACTATTCCCTTTTGTTGACCTTGGACGAAAACTACTCAAGTAAAAGTATTGTATACAGTTTGTGTGTAAAAGTTTATGTATAAACTTTATCAATTCTTCCCCGAAAAATGATTCTGTACATAAATTGTATATAATCCGTATATAATACTTGAATAATTCTATAATGTATATAGTTTATGTATAGTTATTTTAGGTAGAAAACTTGATTAATTTTAGATCGAAACTTTTATACAAAAATATTCTGTACGTATTATCAAAGTATTATGCATACTAGTTGTCAATAATTTATGCACAACTATATTTTGGTATATACGTGATCAGTTTCACATAACAATTTTCATACATAAACTGTATACAAATTTAATTATTATTCAAGTATTTATACGATGGATCTATGTATAGTTTATATAGAATGATGTTTAGGGCAAAACTTGTTCAAGTTTATACTTGTATAAACTTTTATATACAAACTATAAACAATACTATTACTTGGAACATGCTTTTTTGTTGCGTTCAAACAAAAATTAGTACAATATATGCGGTAGATTACTATAGCTGAATACCCATATTTATAGAAAATAATTACATATCAATAAGAAATAAAAATGTAATGCCTAAAATAAAGAAAAGCATATGTTACATTTTTGTATCTTAAATATCATCTAGAAATATGAGTTGCTCATTTCTTTGTAGGACTTTTGTTACTGATCATAAATAATACGATATTGATTTCTTTATGAATTGACAATTAACTATGCAATTCATTGCAAATCGAGCTAATTCTTGTCCAAGCTCAGCAAAAAAGCTTGTAGTTTATGTCCCAATTTAATAAAAAGACGTGATTTTCATCCAATCTCAAAGAAAAGGCATCGTTTCCGCCCTTGATCAGCAAAAGGGTACAGTTGCTGTCCCGGCTGGAGAGGGGACAGTTTTCGTCGGAGCTTTTGATGTATTGTAATTAAAAAAATTCAGGATATCTTTTTGAAATACGACGTTTTCAGAGAAATTTTTTAGATACAGTGTTTTTGGGAAAAAAATTTGAGGTACGACGTTTTTCTACTCAACGCACGATACAATAGTACATGAAAATCAACTGAATTGTTAACTAAAATTAATTTTTCGTAATATCCTGCGAAGTCCCACGAATCGTCAAATCTCAATGAAAAAATGAAAATACCATCGAAACGCCCGCAGTTATGCATACACCGGGCTTATAATCGAGAAACTTTGCGATGATAACAAATCGCGACCCGCGGTTATTGCAGTCCAAAGCAGACCATGAGCCAAAAGTCGAACAAAACACGTGTATAGAACAATGCGAAACGCAATACACACATAACGTCCCAATTGCAGATCTACTTCAGCAGCGAGGGCTCGATGCGGGAGCTCGTTTCCCAGCAAATACAGCAGGCCGCCGATAAGATCTGGCCGTCTCTGAGCGGCCCCGAGCAGGAGGAGCTGAGCGCCGAACAGCAGCAGCACACGCAACTGCTCAAGAACACGCTAAACACCGCGAAGTCGCAGCGCGCGCGGCTCGAGCAGGGGGCCGAGACCTGGAGGGACTACGCTCAGACCCTCGAGCGCGTCAAGGCGGTCGTCGCGAGGTCCAAGTTCACGGATGAGCCGGTGACGACGCTGGCTGGACTGCAGTTCAACACACAGAAGATCACTCACGCGATCAATGATACTCAGGTATTACAGTCGTCGTCTCTGTTATTTATACCATATTAATTCGGATGTGGGAATGCTGTGTGAGACAAGTGCACATTATTCATGCACGAAATGGTTTTCATCAGTCTGGCAATGAACAATGGCTATCATATTGGGAATTTCAGGGTTTATTGGGGGTAACGGAAAATTTCACTGTGAGCTAGAATCGATTGATTGTTGTTGATCGATGCTTGAAAAAAGGATTATCGGCCATTTTCTCAAAAAAAAATAATTTGGTCGATTTCAGGAACTTTCCTCCTTCTTGCGTTTTTTAGTTTCTTTGTTGCAATGATTTTTAAAATGCATGCATATCCAGGGCTAGGGTCCACATGCCATTTTTCATTAAAGAGGTTAAAAAATTTTCTTCAACTTTATTGTAATCTTTTTATTAAAACCACACGTGAACAAAAGAAACAAGCAAAAACAATACTCGAGCAGCTTTTTTGTCTCAGTTTCATGGTCCTGCATGTGATGCGATAAAACTTCAAATACTTAATAGCCGAATCCCGATATTGGAATTATACTTGGTGTGAAATAGAAAACGAGATTCTAAAAATTCATCAAAGGAAATGTTTTGATACAAAAAAATTCTTAAAGATACTGGAGTGTTCATATTTGAAAAGGAATATTTTTTTAGTTTTTCTTACCCGTACATACCAACATGACTAGTTTTACGGGCACCCTAACCCCTTCTGGAACTGCTCAGCCCATCTTCTCTCACAAGCTCCTTGCAATAAAGTAACACACACCCACAATTTCAAAACGTTTCATTTGTTTATTTTTATTTTTTTTGTATTATTGAAGAACATAATATTCCAAACAAAACCACACTAACTCTCGTAAAACGAGTGACTGCAGTTTTATGCAGACATATAATATAAATTTGAATTCTTACTACCTTGACCCTCCTATTTTCCACATTTCTTACTACTCCCACGTTAATGTCTCAGTTAAAAGAATAATTTATAACGCAAAAGTATTGTTTTCAACGCGAATTAGAGTTTCAAAGACAAAATCCAGGAAAAGAAAAAACTAAAAAATTCTGGCTTTTTATCCATTGATTCTTAACAATTTTTCCTCCTTTTTGAGAGGGGGGGGGGGTGTAACTGTTTTTCTACCGTTTCTTCCGAATCACATATCCCCAACATTTTTATAAATCCAACCCACACATGAAAAACGGAAAACTTAATAAACCACACCGGTAACAAAACTTTACCCGAACGCTTCCTTAAATACCCTTGGATGGACGATGGGTCGGGAAAAACCCCGCAGCCCCGGATGGTGTGCAATAAATATTGCAAGCTGAATAAAAATCACCTTCATCCCGTTGCAGAACCAGCAGCACGAGCTGGACCTTCTGACCGAGCGCGGCGAGGAGGTCCTGCGCCAGGCCGACGCCGCCAACAAGACCCGCATCGAGGCCCAGCTGAGCGAGACCGGCGCCGAGTGGCAAGAGCTCGTCTCCGGGCTGGAGGGCCGTCGCGCGGCCCTCGAATCCCTGTCGAAGCACTGGGAGGGACTGGAGTCCAAGTGGTCGGGCACCGAGGCGAAGCTGAACGCCATCGAGGAGCGCGGCAAGCTCGTCGACACGGTCGTGCGCTCGAAGCAGCACCTGCTCGACACCATCAGGTCGCTCGAGGTGGGTGTGCGTTTGTTACGACTTCGATCAAAAAGCTCGCGCGATCGGCGATGTTGCGCCGGTGACAGGATAGAGCAGATGCTGAATCAGTCGCGCGGAGGGGGAACGACAGGCGCATGCAGAGGGTGCGTTGGTTGCGATCGGGTCTATTCGTAACGTCGGGGTGGCAACGAACCCCCAAACTTTTCGCGCGAGCTAGATTCCGTGGGTTTTCGCGAGCTATTATTTTTAAAAGCCTGGCTGGTCGATGGAAATGAAAGTTACGAGCGGTGATGAAAAAACATTGTAAAAATGGCCACGGTAGAGCTGCAATCTTGTGGCATTTCGTCGTCCAAAAACTTTTTTCGTACGATGAATGATAAATAGTATTACGGTTCGGAACAATTATTTTTATCATGAAAAAAATTTTGAGTGTTGCGCGCAGTAGAGAACACTGTCCAGAATAATAATGATTGGGTAACAAAATCCCCGGACGCCACCAGATTACAGTTCTAGCACGGTCGTTTTCACGGTGTTTTTCTTCGAGAAAATTTTTTATCATCGCGTACAGGAGTTTATGGATTTTATTAATTTTATATAGAAGGAAGAATTTACTTTTAAATATTTTTGACACACAAATTTATAATGATATACTTAATTTTAAATTTTTTCAAAAACAGGCAAATAATTTACAAAAAAAAAACGACAATTTTTTTGTGTTCGCAGGAGTTGACTTCAGAAGCTGAAAGCTTGAAATCAGATGCTGACGAGGTCAGAGATCTGGCTGGTCCCGTTCTCATGTACTTGCAGGCCTTCTCCGAGCCATCGGCTCATGCTCTCCAGGAGCGCATCGATAAACTACGCACAGCAGTGAACGAGTGAGTCGAAAGCCTTTTTTTTTTCCTCTCACCTTATTTACACCGATTTTTTTAGCTGGACGAGATAATATTTGTTAGGTTTTCACGTAGAAATTTATTGCAGTCGGAGAAGGTATTTTGAGAATTAAATGATTGGTATAGTACTTTTGCGCGTGAGAATCAGCCCTTTCAAGTTTGGAATATAATGCATACCCCACAATTGATATTGCTTTTCGACAAAGTACGATTAGAATTGTTTGCACAATATTTTTCCCATCAATTTGAAGTAACAGTATTCACATTGTAATTTACCATCTAAAATCGTAAGATTCGCATACTTTGAAATACAGTAGTTTTCGAGGAAAGAGTTAACGGTAGGATTTGTTAATTTAGAATTTAATTTTTTTCACGAAATTATTGCAGTATTATTACAATTTTATACACAAATTATTTTAAGTACAGTCAACGGAAATTGCATGTGCATGCTGTTTGCAGTGGCTTTACGCTTTATCCTTATTTCTGTTTTAAACATATTGATTGATTTATTTCAAAATATATATACATGTACATATTATCATATTTATATATCAATGTATGATTTCAATATTTACTTATATACTCATTCGCATTACATTAAGTATTTTACTTACTATTTAAAAACAGTAGTCGAATATTTCGGCAACGAAAAATATTTCGTAGCCCATTATACAACGTCGGCGTTTACACTGTTCGTAAACAATACAGACCTCGAACAGCGACTGCGTATATAAAAAGCTCATGACACTCGAAAAATACAAATGTCTATTCGCACCAGACGAGGTGACGATGATCAAATTAGATTTGGCATTACGATGCGCCAGGGCACTTGCGGTCAACTAATCGTTTTCAGCTCTAAACTGTTTTCTTGCCTACTTACCTGTACTGAACTCATCGACGATTATAACGCGAGGCAGGAAGGACGAGCTCACGATATTTTGTGTTTGTCGGTTTACTGGCTTACATTTTTAGCTCGCATTTTATCACATGCAATGCCTCGAGTAGTGGTGGATGAATAGGCAAGAATTAAATTGTTATAAAATACGACAATGTAATTCAGATGAGGTGGAAAAAGTATCCATTTCTTGGAAAAAGAACACCCCACTTTTTCGATATGATGGATGGCAAACAAGTATTTAGAATTTAGTGTATAAATTTCCGAATAAGTTGGTGTTCAGAGATACATATATAAAAGAATGTATAAACTTGCAAAAAATTTTTTTTTTTTTTTTCGCTATTTTGCCAGGGAAAACAAGTTGAATCTGTAATGATTGTAGGGGTATGTTTTTGGACCTGAATATTGTTGCTTTTATTGACACCAATTAAGCAAATTTCATAGAAAAATAATTTTAACTTTTTCTAAATCTGCAAAGAGGACTTTTTGTCGTAGATACAACAAATATATTGACTTAGCATTTTGCAAAAAACATCGTTTTTGTTACCTCAAACGAAGATTATCTTTTCTTTTCAAACGAAAAAGATCGAATTTTGGGGAATTAAAAATTCAAACGTCGTTGGTCGAAAATTATAAGTAATTCAAATCCTAGTAGAAAATGTGTAAATATTTTATATGAATTTGAGAAGAATCCATTCCTTAATTTTTAATGATTTTGCTTCATTTTTTTTACGCTACATTTTTGTACGGAAAAAATAAATTAAAGAAAAAAGAAATATTTGCAGTACATAATGTACTGGAAAAATCTAACAACAATGTCCTGGAATTTTGAATCATCCAATGCGTCGAAAAATTTAAAAGTCAAAACAATTATCATTCGTGACAAATTGTTATATGACCATACAGCCTATTTAAAAGTATTTAGTAACAATGAAAGTATCTTAAAAATAAAAATAGCTCGAAAAATGGAATGTCCCTAGCCTCCCAGCGATTTGAAATCACGTGAACGAAGAAGATAAGCTGGTGAGGCGGAGAAATTCTGTTATACGTAAGCGCTAAGAACAACGGAAATGGTTCTCGCGAGTATGAGAGTGTTTCCTTTCCTGGCGACTTTTCTGTTCTGGCGTCAGATCGCCAGAGGCCCAGGATAATCGATTTAGTGTATTCAAGATACTTATTGCATTACTGCATACTTTAAAATAAACTACGATGATAAAATAAATTTTCATCAACTGTAAACGTTTTGAATATTTGTTTTGTAATAATTTATTAAAACCGCGTGAGCTTGCAATCCCCAGAATATCTGTTCTTCCTTTTTTTCGTATCTTTGAAAAAAAAATATATTTTTGTACGAAATTTTTGTATTAGCTAGACGTCAAAAGAAGTTACAAAGATTTTTTTTTATGGTAGGCAATCAGCATAGTGTTTTCTTTTTATCCAATGTTTTCACCAAAATAGTAATAAAAAAAAAACTCAATTTTCGTAAGCTAATGTACATTTTTGCTAAGTCTCTACACTGCGATTCATTTTTTTAAGTTCTTATTTATCTCATATCTAAACATGAGACTTTTACTTTCGTAAAAAAAAAACGTTAATGTCTATACAAATCACTCAGGCGCGCACATCATGTATTATTCATTGACTGATGGGAAAAATTTCTGCCAAAACATATTGTTAGTTCTCCAACTATAAAAATTCACTTGAAGTACACTCATCTTAACATTGATGAGGATTTTACCTAGCATAAAAATACTCTGCGAGACGAGTAACGCACATCTGATTACAAGCAATATCACGGATAAAGCGTAAAAATAACTTTCTTCATCCAACACGATATATTTAATTAGGAGAGGTCGTTTCCGAGTAAAAACTGCAAAGCGAACCTTGAAATTTCCGAAATCCTCGCGTCTTGTGTTAATTGCCAGCTACAAGCTTGGTACAAGTTTATCAGGCCGATCGTCACCGTTCCCTAGTAGCTCCGCGGAGTTGGCGGTGCTCGCATTATTATCTGGCAGCTAACCGACCCGACCGTTCGTACACTCCGCAGTGTGCACACACATGCGTTGCTAACATTGAAAACTATGAAGCAAGCGAGGTGAATATAAGGAGGCTCCTCGGTCAGCGGAGTTACGTAAATTTCGTCAGAGACGCAAAGCTGACCGTGTGCATGAATCGCAGTCGCGCGTACGAGTTATGAATGATCTTTTCGAGGGACAAAAAGCGATTGATGATCAATGAAGAAACGCACTGTTGGGTCGGTTGATGACAATATTATTTTTTTATTTCTTCGATCATGCGAACATTCCGTTTTTCAAGAAAAATGTCGTGCATAAAATTGTTTTCAAAAACTTATCCAAATATTTTCCTTCAAAGATGACTCAAAACTACGTATACAGACTTATTCGTGGATAATTCTGTGCATGGAACTTTCGGATACGAAGTTTCGAAAAATGTTCTTCCACCCGACGAACGATTCGTGACCGAGCCTTCGCGAGCTTTTTCACGGCACGTTTGAAAAAACGAACGTACAACAATGCATGATCACGTGCATCGCCGCGCCAACGTACATTTTTCGAACCGAGTCCCACATACGTTTGTCCCGCGTCCTCACGCTTGTATTCGAGCCACAGCCGTTAACTGTCGACGAACGCGGACTCGAACGCGAGCGAGTGCTGAATCGTTACCGGTTTTCGTCGCTCCGAAGCCTCATCGTGCTTGACGAATCATTCGCCAACCACGAAACACAGCGGCATGAACATTCCCCGTCGACTCCTCTAGCCAGCGGTACCTCGAGCCAAATCGGCAAAATCGTCGTTATAATGCTTAGCACGCTGTGCCCACGAATCGCAGGGTTTCCGGCAACAACGGGCCGCCGCTGCGCCGATCGACCCCTCACCCGCGAAAAGGTGCGCTCCCCCCTTGATTCGCGATTGCTCGTTAAATCGATACCCCCCTCCCCCCGATCGACCTCCATCCGCATCCAGCCGGCACCCCGGACACAACCAAAAATCCGTGACGACGGGACGTCGAGAAGCGCGCGATAACGGCCAGCCGGGCGAAGGGGGGGGGGGGGGGGAGGGGGCGATAAGGCCGGCAGCGCCGTTGACTCACCGGCCGACGCGCGGAGCCGATTTCTTTCCTCTCCCACCGGCCCCCAGTTCGCTCCCGTCGATCGGACCCGACACTTTGCGTCCGCGGGCTCTTCCGGTCCCTCGATCGGAGTGCAGAGTTCGTGTTACTGTCACGCGTACGAGTGCGGATTTGGCGAAGGGTGTTCTTTTTTTGTTCGGTGGTGAGGTGTGCTCCGACTGTATTTTGGAATAGCGGACCAGAAGGGTATTCGGGTGCCCCCCCCCCCCTTTTCCGGATCTGCGGTGATCATGGAGACCGCGCAAGGTATTTTTTTTCGTCTTTCTTCATCGCACTGCTTCGACTGACAAAAATGAGCGGCCCTTTCCTGCACCCTCCTCCATGAAACTGCATGCGAACACGGTCCCAGAATCATTCATCATCGCGCGTGGTTTGCGAAACGAAAAATCAAACGTAGAATCGATGACGTTGACCGGGTCCTCGCCGTTCGGGAAAATTCCGTTAAAGCTGCACACAGAGGGCTTCGGCGATCAAATTAGCTGTACTGCTACATTTTTTACTGTTTGCATATTGTATTTTTCCAACGGATGTATGAATTGGAGTATGATTCTGAGTCAAAAATTGTTTAGCAATTTGATTGAAAATAGGTGTTTACCATCAAATTGCAAAGATACAACTTTGACAATGGACTATTATGGTAGAAATCATATTATGACCTCGTGCATACCGCCAGACAAACAAGTACGGTGAAGTCACAACTTCCCCGTGTCGGATTAATCATTCGAAAGTTTGATTCACCTTGCAATCTGTAAAAAACCATTAGTCACCATCCACTGAATGTTCGGGAAAGCCATGGTCCGATTCTCGGTATGAATCGTGAGCAATGAGATGATACACGAATATATCTTCCCGACACTCGATAGCCTAATTGAAGTTTCTGGTATGAATGCACCGGCCGCAATCGTTTGTTGGCGTTTGGTATGCGCCTTATGTTTCTGATGTATAGACGTGTGTGAGGAACCCAAGTTGGAACAGTCGAAAAATGATACCTCGAAATTTTAAGAAACTTGATACCCGGTGTAAAGTTTCAGCGAGCCGTTCTCGTTGAATATCAACTATTCATGTATTTATCAGGGACTAATTGTGAATTGGCTGCAACGTTTTTTTTATCGAACATCTGAGCTAGGGGTTGTTTTATCATAGTACTGCAAAGGTTCTTGAAATATTGAATTACAAAATTTTCACGATGAAATTAATGTATAAATCGTAATTAAAATATCGCGATGTGCGCATACTAACAACTATCCATAATGCACAATCGATGTTTTGCTAGTTTGCAAATCATTTATATCAAAGAATTTTAATCTAAGAATTGTTTTAATTGATAAAAATTCATATGTTTATGAGAATCGAGAAAAATCTATGATTAAATGGATTTGAACAATGAATACGGCTTTGAAAAAAAAAAGTTGGTGAATTTCTAGATGTATACTTGTAGATAAACATACGATTATGTTGATGAATATTCATGTCCAGGGAAAACCCTGGAAAAAATGTATAACATACCACACATATGCGACAGTAGTATGCATTAAAATTACAATGATTATATATCATCAAACTGAGGGATATAATGTTTTGGATACCTCTTAAATTTTAGAAAATAATTCCTTCTATTGAGGGTTGGAAAATTTCATAGGTTGAATCAGACACAGCCGTATTGAGGGGTAAGGATGATGGAACATATGTGCCAACCACAGCTTATCAATAAAACCATGTATTGAGATTTTCGAAACCTATATATTATTTTTAATATATATTTACGGATGGATATAGCAAGTCATGCAAACATCACATTATTCGATAATTTTGAATTAGTTTCAGCTCCTAATTCATAAATCTAGGAAATAAAATTGTGACTTATTTTTCAATTTACAAAATGGATATCGTATAAATCATTTTTAAATTGTAACTCAATTTTCATTCACGATTTGGGAGAATGTAATCTTTATTCACATTTTCATTCGTTTTAAAAATGATGCCAGTTGTCTTATTTACTTGAAGTAGTCATACACATTTTTTTATAATGAACAGACGTGCAATGTTTAATGTGACATTAAAAAATCTGCAGTTAACGTTTTTATAACAGTTATTATAAACTCGTATCTGGTATCCTAATATTTAAAAAAAAAATATATCATTACAAATAACATTTTATGATACTCTTTAATATAACTGCTGGATTTGATTTATTTTTTTGATGAAAAACAATAATAAAAAAAAATGAATCACCTTTTAAATGAATCCTATTTAGATTATATGCCGAAAGACTATAAACATTTTTTGGCCGATTAAAAATCAATATACAAATTTAAAAAAATGTTTATTCGGAATCGATCCAAGACGATGGATCAATTTGAAAATTAGTAGAGCGTAGAATGTGTAATTACTGTTCAATAGATTTACTGAATCAGTTCTAATAAGTCACCCCAGCTCGAGTTCACAATATTTCCGCCTTTCCACGATATCACTAATATTATTTATGTATAGAGAAACTGTTGCTATACATTACTGTTCTTAAAGCTGTCCCTTTTGAACAACTTGAAATTATTCCTGAATTTATAATCGAGTCCCAAAGTTTTTAAGAAAAATAACTTTTTATTTGTGGCCTAGATTTGACTTGTTTCTTTACGTTAGGTATCTAGCCAACGGGTAATCGTATCCACCGTAGAATTTTCCATGAATGCATGTGAAATTCTAATTTCTGTAGGCAAGTTTTCCTAATCAAAAACTTATCATAAAACTTTAGCCCGACTGTGGGAGTTTTCCTGTTTTCAATTTTTGTTGATTACAATTAAAATGACAAATACAATTTTTGAACAAATATTTCTGTTTCCATGTCGTGAAAGAAAATTTTTTGAATTTTCCTATCACACAAAGAATACAACGAAAGAATATATGATAAGAAGGCGACAAAAATTTTAACGAATCATTAGCCGAGCCGTCGTTATCGCAACAATAAAATGTGGAATCAATCTACACACACGACTAGTGCATAAGCGTGCACTTTTAACTGCCTCCCAACTGTCGACAAATTAGAAATTCCATAAAATAGAAAATTCCACCTCAGATTTATCTTCTAAATTAGGATAACTGTTTTAGAGATATCGCAAACTACAAATGAGATTGTTATTATTCACAATTCTCGTTCAGCCTCGATGATAGTACTCTATTAGGCGAATTTTTTTTTACTGACGATACCGCATGTCATTAAACATTCCGCTGTCATTTTGACACATCGTTGACCTCTTGAGCACTTGTTTATGGCGAAATAATATATTGCGCCTTGTCAGATTTTGAGTTTTTTCTTGCTAAAATTACATGGATCCAAGACAAAATACGATTTTGGTATTAAACTGTCGAAAAGATAGAGTTTTTGATTTGAAGAACCCGAGAAAACTGTTGAAAAAATTTTAAAAATGTCAAAGCTGGAGTAAGTATACATATATTTGGTCGAATATCTTACCCGGACCGTTATTAAAATTACATAAAATTTGTGTAAAATAACGTCCATCATACAGCACAATGTTTTTCAACTTTTTCATCATTATACTGTTACGTAAAAACAACAAACCGTCACAACTGAACCATTTATTATGTGGTAATGTTAAACTTTCAACATCATTAAAATCTACCTGCGGACCAAGTAATATGCAATGTTTCCGCTCCGTTCTAAAATTTAGCTCCGTGATTTTTCCGTACTTCGAAACTCAAAAACTCTAAACCTCCACAGTTGCACCCCGGTACATCTTGATACTTTGTCCTGGATTCATGTTTTTTTTTTTTTTTCGGGAAAAAACCAAACCGAAAACCCAACACCGTGCGCCGGTGCATCGAAACTGGTGATAATTGCAAAATCAACGGAGCACTGAAAATAAGATTGTTCTCGCTCGATCGCGAAACCTATAACCCCCCCACGCCGAAGAGCACAAAGTTCGCCACCTTCCGGTCAACCGTTTCCAACGAAAAAAAACACCCGCCCGCCCGATTCATCATCCCGCGCCGCGGCCTTTGACGCGCAACACGGTCGGGCCTGCAGCGCCTATAAATACCCGCCCGGCGACCGTTCGTGGGGGGGGTCTCTCGCGCGCGCCCAAAAATAAAGCGCGCGGCGCTTCTAATTCCGGCGGCGAACCTTTTTTCTCCCCCCCCCCCCCCCCCCCCCCC
>JAPYYV010000150.1:0-51900 GCA_030522625.1 Copidosoma aretas | reverse complement strand
TTATTCCGGCGCCGGACCTTTTTTCCCCCCCCCCCCCCCCCTCGACCCGTATGCACCCTGCAGCGCGCGTACCGCAAAAATCGAGAACAACAAAACGGAGACGCGCGCGAGGGAAAACAAAACCAAGCGTCCGACGGGACGCGCCGAGGAGGAGGCGCGCGGAGAAGGAGAGAGGGCGACGCGTTTTATTATTAGCCACTCGGCGCGCCCGCGTGCGCCGGCTCTTTCTCCGCCCGCGAGCCCAGCCGGACGCACAACGCCCCGAGCCGCGAGCGAGACTCCCCCAAGTTATTCTCGCGACGGCCGGTGCGCAGCCCGAGGACTCGGCGCAGGGCGGTTGGTGTACCTGTTTGGCGGTGTCCGCGCGAGCTATCGCACGAACGATCGGAGGGAACGTCGCGCAGCGCGCGGAGGACGAGGCGGGGGATCATCGGTTTTGTGCGGATCATCGCCCCGGGCGCGTGTTCTTCGCGCGTCGGGAGTGACGTAACGCGCGGAAAATCGGCAGGGCGACTCGCGGAGAGCCTTGAACCTGAGGCCCGGTCGGGCGCTGCAGGCTGGGAGTGGTCGCGCGCGGCTGCGTAGGCTGGCCGTCTTTGTGCCCGTCGAGTTCTAAATCCGGACGGCGAGTGTTTTCGCGAGAGCCGCGGCTTCGGTTTTGATCGACGGCCGGTGAAACGATGGTCCGTGGATCGTGGGCGTTGGGTTGGCGTTTGGGGCTAATGGACGGTGATTGTTGTACGAACCGGCGCGGTGAATCGTGATGGATGCGAGTGTACGCGTATTTTCTCTTTAGGTCGTTCGGTTGCTGCTTTGTTTATCAACTTTGCGATTATGAAACATGGTTTTCGTGTTAGCAATGCAGTTTTTGTTTGAAATAGCAGTCGCTCGCAGTGACGTGCACGTAGGCCAGAAAGCTCCGATGACTTAACAGACCATACGTACAGTGAACATAAGGATCGTACAAATTTTAAACACAAAATATCATTCACGAACGTGGAGGGATAGTGATCACAAAAAATATTTTGCGCTAGTATTCTGTCAAAACTAATATATTTTGCTTGCGCAAAAACCGTTGGTTTAGGCACGAATCTTTTGCATCAAACGTTTTATGGTCATTGCTCATTGACATGTGAATATACAGGGTGTTCTGAAAATGTTCCAGAAAAACTGTACCGCGAGGTTAAGCTTGTCAAGACGAGCAAAAAAGCTTTTTACCAAATTTCGATCCGATGGGTGGTTTTCGAGATATTGTCGATTCAAAATCAAGGAATTTCCGCGTCACATACCAGGCTACGAAAGTTCAAGTATTTTTTTACAGTCATTATACAGATTTTCAGTTGACAATATTTCAAAAACTACTCATCGGATTGAAATTTGGTAAAGAGCTTTTTTGTACGTCTTGACGAGCTCATTTGCGTGGTACAGTTTTCCTGGAACATTTTCGGAACACCCGGTATTTGTACGATCCTTACACGTACACTGAACGCATGAATCTTTCTGAATCGCTTCGTTCGGATAAAAAAAAAGAATCCTCCTCTACGTAGACGAGTGTCGTTTCGTTCCAAATCTCGGTGATTCCAAAACCTACTGGAAAACCCCGACGACGACGTACCGCACGGCGCTCGTCAGCGTCGTAACATACTTATCTCGCACCGGCGCGGCCGATCTGAAACAAAACGCGCCCACGCACCCCCGATACTCGGAAGAACAAAAGCAAACCAAAAACCAAAACCCCCTGATCCTCCGCAGGCTCGTCGGCTCGCTGGGCGGCAAGCGCGAGAGCTCCCGCGAGGACCTGCTCGCCCTGAGTCTCGCCGAGCAGGAATCCGACCGGCACCGCGAGCGCCTGCTCGACCTCGGCCGGCGCATCGCCGACCTCCACGTCTTCGGCTCCGACCAGGCCGCGGCCGAGCGCGACCTCGAGGCCCACAACGCCGAGCTCGACTCGGAGCTTCTGGCCCTGGGCGACTTCTCCGCCGACACCCGGGCGCGCTACCAGCACCAGCACCAGGTGCCCACCGATTTGGCCCAGCGCCTGGCCGAGCTCGAGCTGAGGGCCGAGGACGCCGGCCAGGCCATGGAGGCGAAGCAGCGCGAGCAGAAGCGCGCGAGGACCCTGCGGGCCGAGTACCTGCGCGACGCGGAGGAGCTGCAGGCCTGGGTGCGCGAGGCCGAGCTCAAGGTCAGGGACAAGTCGCGCGTGCCCGGGACGATGATGGAGGGGCTGAGGCAGATACAGGCCGAGCTAGGCCCGATGGCCGACAGGCTGGAGCGGCTGGCCAAGAACGGACAGGTCATCGGGGAGAGCACGAGGGAGGAGGGCGAGAGGAGGGGTATCGGGGAGACGGTCAACGGACTGACGGAGCAGCTGGGCCAGGTCAAAGCTTGGTTGGACGAGAGGAGGCAGGAGGTCGGGGACGCTCTGGACGCGTGGCAGAGGTTTTTGGGGCTGTTGGAGAGCGTGGAGGCCTGGACTACGGAGAAGAGGGTGTTTCTGGAGGAGCCGCTGAAACTGGGCAGTCTGAACCAGGCGCGGCAGAGGCTGCACGATTATTCGGTAAAGCGGGGGAGCCCGTGGGGTAGTGTGGGTTTGGGTGAGCGCCGGTACCTGGGTGCTTTGGGAAGTTGCGGTGGGAATGGGGTCAATGGTTGTCCGTGGTCCTGGGTGTCTCGAGAGGGGATGATGCGGTGCGTTGTTTTGAGGGAGCGTCAGGATTTGGGTTCTATTGGTTTCACCTGTTTAAGATCCTAGTAAACAAACTCATGTGATTTATCACGGGATATTATCTACTTTTAGCCAGGATAGCACGGCAAATGATAATTGAAGTAGAAGCTAGAAATTTAGAATTGATACAAGAATGATTGTTAGACTACTGCTATTGTGACCTTTTTTTGATTATTAGGGATTATTTAGAGTCGCGGTTGTAGGGGATATATTACCTTCTATTATAACCTTTTTGATTGTCACCGAGTTTACTCAACTTGTTTCATCACAAAAGGTTATATGCACTGTTATACGCACGTATACGGATCAAATATAAGTCCTTGGTGAGAATTAATTAATGATAAGCCTATCCTTCTCGTTTTTGATTCAAACTTTACGGGCGAATATTATCTTGTTACAGTATGGCTGGGCTTAGTGATAAACCATACACAAACCGTCATTCATAAAATAATTTATACTAAAAATATACGAAATCATAAAAAAATAATTATTTTTGCGTGGCGGAAAATCGATGATAATACGTGAATAATCACATGATAAGTACCGATCTCAAAATATTCCATCAGTGGCATGAAAATTTGTTCGAGTAAAGTTTAGGAGTTTCAATTCATTCGCAACGTATCGAGAAAAATACAAATTTACCATCGAAACAACACTCGCTCGCTCCCATACAACGAAGAAATCTATTAAAAATCTCAAAAACCACACTTTCTGAAATAAGCGTTAAGGTACTGGTACTCACCCGTCGAACGAGCAACGATCAGAAGAGAGAATAACTAATGACGACCACGTCAAAAAAAAAAAAACTCCACAGACGGCGGTGAAGAGCTGCAAGCAGGTGAACAAGAACCTAAGCGATATGGGCCGCGAGCTCGAGAGCATCGGCCAGGTGACAAGCGTCGGTGACCTGCCGCAGCGGCTCAACGAAGCCGAGGAGGCCAAGGTCGAGGTCGAGGGTAGACTCCTGGAAAGGGTTAGTTGTCGTTGGTCGTTGTTGGTCGGCTGAATAGCGCGTGAAAACTGGACGAACGACCCGTTGCTTTTGCAGAACGCGCTGCTGCAGGAGACGAGCGAGGAGTGGGAGCAGTGCGAGCGCAAGCTCAAGGACGCGCGCACCTGGCTGGAGAAGGCCCGCCAGAGCCTGGACTCGCCGCAGAACCGGAAGAAGCCCCTGCGCGACCAGCACGCCCTGCGCGAAAAGATGCTCAGCGACGTCGGCATACAGAAAACCAAGATCGAAATGAGCGTGGAAAAACTGCAGGTGCACTTCCGCTCGGGTATCGGAGGCGACAGTCGGGTGGTCGAGGCCGCGGACGAGCTCGTAAAGGAGCTCGGGGGGCTCGATGGGACTGTGCGTGAGCAGGCCACCTTGCTGGAGGCTACACTCACTCAGCTTGATCGGTATCAGCAGGTTAGGGTCTGGAAGGGGGAGGGGTTGCGGAGAGCGTGAGGAATTCACTTGCGAAAGCCATCGATTCAGAGATGGTTCTGGTTTTGTTTTTTTACCGAGGGGCTGATAACTGTGTCGAGTTGGAGACTTTGGAGTTGTTTAAATAATTTTGAGGGATAACCTGTTTTTAGTGAATGTGATGGATTCTCTAAAGTCTCTTGGACTTTAAATATTTTGGTTTTTACCTGTTGAAAAGCATCAGGTGACAATTAAGTGATTATCTGATAACTTGATATCGTATTTTCCTGATTCCCATCTGATTACCACCTGGCCATTATCTGATTTTTATCCGATTATAACCCTTAGTTCATCTGGGTATCATTTGATGTTACCAAAGAAGAATTTACCTGACGGTCACCTGATTATAATCGGATTGTCAACTGATTTTCATCTTACTATCATTTAATTTTAATCTGATTATCAATCAAAGTTGAAGAAAAATAATTCACCTGACGATTGCGTGATTATTATCAGATTCTCAGTTGATGGTAATCTGAGTTTTCCGAAAAAGATTTACATTTTAATGACATCAGAAAGTCACCTGTCTATTGAGTAACTTTGACTTGACAGTCAGCTGACATTAACTAAGATCAGGTGATACTTGTATGAAAACCAGGAGGTAATTAGGTAAAATAAAAAATGGTTTAGAGGATAATATTATGACAAAATTATCTTGTTATTATAACCTAATTGTCACCAGACACTCAACAAGCGGATTGGTTTACTGGTGAAAGTTTACGTAAAGTCTTTTACTTTACACTGATTGATAATTCTAAAACTTGCCAAAATTTCTATCGGAGAAAATTTTATTTTTATTGAAATTAGGAAAATGAATGTAACATGACAGCGATGTCAGTCCCGCAACTCTCGTCCAACAATCTTAAGGAAACACAAATTTATATCCCATTGTATTGAGTTCATTTTTTTATCATTATTTTCTACTCCATTGAGTAAAAAATGAAGAATAAAGTAAATTAATCTAATTATTTATTAGTTCAATTAATCAGGGAATGTATTCCGACTGCCTTTAAAGTCAGAACAAGTTCTTAGAATCTCCCGTGACTTAAAACTCTCTATCCACCCTTCAATGTTATCAGCCCCTGGACACTCATTATAACCATCGCTAGCGTTCGTTCGATAATAGCAACTGAATTCTTCCGTCCTCCGAGCACAGGACGCTGTTAGGACATGACGCGATACATTAAACTGTTTGCAGGAAATTCAACAGCTTCGCCAACAAATCGTACAGGTCGAACAGCAGCTGAGGACAGTGCTCAGCCCGACATATCTGCCTAACGACAGAGAAAAGGCATTACAAGAGCAGCAGGTAGGTTGTCGATTCCTTTACTTAATACCCCTGTCCTTCCCTCTCTTTCGCCTGCACTGTGCGCTATTCAAATGTTTAGGACGGCAATTGATTTGTACATATATATTAGTTGAAATCGATACCAACTCAAAACCACCACCGTTATTGGGAATTTTGTTTTTCCATGAGAAAGAAGGAAAAACGTATTGTATTGTGTACGTAGTGATGTAGTTTATTTACACAAGCACCAACTTGGAGTAGTCAATTTTTACGTCGATTGGTGGATCAAGCTTGCACTAATGTGCGTATTTCTGCACACTTTGCTTTATCCACAAGATTTTTACGACTGTTATTCTTTGACTCTATCTTTTTTACTGCTAATTATGATTTTTATTCTTCTCACGTATTGTGCTGTACTTTTAACTTTTTTTCCAAATGCAGGACGATTATGCTTTTTTTAAGTTTCGAAAAATATACTTTTCAAGCTTGTTAATCTAAAAATGCTATAATGCTTTGGAAATCATTGGTGACGGTTGCAATGAGTGTTGCACACGTTATATTTTCAATTGCTTTTTATTTGTCAAGGTGGTATTTACTTTTTGGGTATTGGTTGGTATCTTTATTTGATTCATGGTTTTGTGTACTGTTTTCACCTCTCACACCTAGTACTTAAGTTATTACTTTGTGGTATTGTTATTTTGTCGCAAGGGAAAATTTGATTTTGCTTGTTTGTGTTGGCAATTTATGTTTATTAGAGATAAAACTTATTTTACGTACCTTTTTTTGGTTTATAGTATTATATTTTTTACTTCACATTCTTCGTAAATTATCATCGTAGATTGCACATTGCCTTTCACGTATTATTTTAAGTAAATTTATTTATGATTTACATATTATTAATGGTCATAGCGGCAAAAAAATGATCACTATTGAACAAGTAGACGTTATGGTTTACAATTTGCAGCAACTCAAAGCAGTTAAATCAAGTCAACTTCCTTGGTTTAAACGAAATTTTAAAAAGTTACACGAGTGAGCTGGACAATTCGTGATAATTACAATGCCTCAAGACGGCAGTGCGAACCCTCATCAGCATAGTCAAACATGCAATTAATATAATTTTTTTATTCTTTAATCTTACGTTTGTCGACTAGCTGTTCATTTATGACTTTTGTTTGCTGCATTTCCTTTCTTCTCCACTCTCATTCACCCCTATACCCTAACCACCTTTTCTCCCATTATCTCTATTTTTTTCTGGCTATCTTAATACTTACATCCCCCTTATGAAAATCCAAACGTTCTGTTCGTCGTCTTGATATCATTTTTGTTTATGCCTTTCATTGCTCCATGAAAACTATTTTCTCTTTTATTTACTTGCCTCTGTCATGATCCTTGTTTTATTTTGGCGCGGGGTTTTTCCACTCTTTTCCTTTACAATGAATTAATTTGATTGAAAAAAAAAAAAATCATCTCAATCGCTCTCAATTTTCTCGTTTTGACGATCGGTAGGCTTATCGGGATTGTATAAGGCTTTTGCACAGCAAAATACAAGCTCGCAGCGAAAGATCGAAACTGTTACATCAACGGGGAACACCCGATTCGGAGCCGTTAGAACCGTAACGGTCGACGAAGTTGATCTCCGATCATCTCGTCTGATCTTTGGCCAATTTGTAGACTCACTACTTATTGTTGCTCGTATGTGCGCGCGGTGCAATGAGCTGAATCAAAGGCTGTATTCTTTTTCGTAAAACACGCGAAAAGAACTGTTTAGTGGCAATGTCGCTGCATTCCTGCCTCATCTGGTTATCGATTTGTCGCTATAATTTTGACGTTGTAACACTTGAACCAAGCGAGTACATTCGATTGGAATTTTCTTACAATTTTTTCATAATCAAATCATGTGCTTTGTGTATTTTTTATTTTAACGTAATGCAAACGGAATCATTGTTATTTAATTTAGCGTATAAATGAGATTATAGTAGAAAATTTAATCATTTCTTTTTAATGCGTTTAAATGTGTAAATTGAAATAATCATAGAAAATCGTTTTTCTTTTATGTAAGATAGGTTTTGGAAACGAGAAAAATAAAGAGCATTTTATGAGAGTGTAACAAAAATTTTCTTCTGTCAACATCTTTAATCAATTCTTCCACTAATCGGCGTAACCTTCAAATTTTCCGAATTTTCCACACCTTACATTACAAAAAATTAAAGATCACATGTGATTCTTAAGGAACTTGCATTTAGACATTTTTGCCTATAAAAAGACCTCGATCGAATATAAGACTTGAGTTTCTAACAATTTTAGAATTTTTAAAGAATATTTTTTTAAATAGTTGAAAACTTAACATATGTACAAATGAAACGTGCTTATGATGCTTCAAAAAAATTGTATACCCATCCTGCTCAAAATTTTTTATACAACTGCAAAGATATAAGTCCTCCTGGCACTAAAAATTTTGCGAGCAGGCCTTGCAGACAAAACTGGAGGAATGGCAACAGCACATACGGACATTGACTGATCAGATTCACATCGTCGATCCAAATTACGTTCATCCGAACGAAGAAGTTGGTAACAAGCAGACTAACGTTGCCTCGTACGCTGCCATAACCGCTGGACGTTCGAGATCGAGCTCCCGCCACGCAAGTCCTCACGGAACATTTAAAGAGGAGATCCCCCAAATCCCTTATAAAATACCATTATTATCACCCTCGATACCTACGAACGAAGATAAAAACGAAATTAAAGTACAGACAACAAAAATTCAAAAAGAAATTTCTAAACAAAAAAGTACAAATTCTCAAAAAAATGAGCAACGCAACACAAAAGAAAATGTTCAAGTACAGAATCAACAAGTGGAAGAGAAATCAGAAGCTGTTTCTCGGCGTGGAAGATCTCCTACGAAGAAAGTTTCAACCAAGCAGTTACATAAAGGATTCGAGAAATCAAAACCGAAAATTCCTAGTCTACATGTGGAAAAAGCTGAAATTGTCAAAGTAACAAAAGTGTCGATTGCTAAAGAAAATTATGAAGAAAGCAGAGAAAGTACTCCCCAAAGAGGTTTAGTGAGTGAAGAAAAACGTACGAGATCTCCGAGTCCAATGTGGTTCCCAGGATCAACCTCTTATGCTGATATCTTACGGGGTCGTTCATCTAGAGCACAATCTACTGAAAAAGATGAAGGAGTTGATGAAATGGTCCATTTGAAAATCAAAGAATCCCGGTTATTGCCGAGAGAGATTTTACCGATTAAAACCCAAGAACCGCAAGATCCATATGTAGACAAAGTGTTAAGAACTGACTTAGATGTAAGAGAGGAAGGAAAATCTGAAGATAGTATTTCAAGGAATAATGAAACAATGCATATAAATCTACCAAATGTAAGTTCAGAAATGGAAGTATCAAATTGGTCAAAGCAACCCTTAGAAGACTACACACCTATGGCCGAAACAATTATTCCTGTACCACAACATGATGTGTACAACTATATGCATCCTATGCCAGAGTTGGTTGGATACAATTACTCCCAATTAAATGCATACCCAGTCAATTCTTTTGTTTATAATCAGGCACATCAACAACCAATGGAACAAATAAATTATCACACTAGTGCACAATATCCGAGTGGGCAGTTGATAGCACAACCGACTTACTTGCCACATAATGTCTACCAGAGCTCGCCAAATTTACATCAAGACATTAATATAATTACCAGTTTGACTGATGACAGAGTTGCACATACGCATAATGTACATAATAATGCTCCAGAAAACATAGTAAAGGAAAAAAACAGTTCTGTAGTTGTAGAACCATCTGAAGAGTCTGCTTTTTCTGAAATGGCTGAAGATTTAATGAAATCTGTTTATGGTCCTCAGATACGTGAACAAGATAATTTAAATGATGACAATATACAATGCAAAACAATCCATGAAGATCAGTCATCGCCCACCAATCAAATAGAGTTACTCGGAGCATCTTTCTCATACGCTCAAATATTGTCACAAGGCTTATCATCTCGTGAAATATCACCTGTCATATCAAGATCAGTTTCAAGTATAATAAAAGAAAGATCCGAATCACCAAGCACTTTCAAAACTTTTTCAAGTCAAAACAAATCGGAGAAACTGAATTCTGAAAATTTAATTGAACAAATAAGTGATGCAGGCAAACACGAAAGTTGGGACACCATAAAAAAGAAAGACTCCAAACGAAAACTATCTGCTTCTGAACAGGAACCCCCGAAAAATGAATCTAATAAAAAAAGCAAGAAAAACAAAAGTAAAAGTAAACTTGTGATAGCTGAAACTGATAAGATACAAATAAAAAAACAGGATGAAGAAAGATATGTATCCCAAAAACTTACTCCAATACATCAAGAACACGTACGAAATGAAAAACCAAACTTACAGATACATAGTGAAAAAGGAAAAAAAGAAGAAGTAAGCGCACAAATCGTGCCTGCTGGTTTAACAAAAAATGTATCTGAAAAGAAGAAAAAACAAAAGAGTAAAAAAGTTAATCCTGAAGATGAAATTGATAAAGCTTTAAAAGAAATCGAAAATATGGATAAATGTAAATTAAAAATTTCAAAAGACAAGTCAATTAAAGATTCTAACAAGTCTAAAACAGAGTGTGAACAAGCTGAGCACATACAAAAATCCAAGTCTTGTGTGAAACAAGAACCGTCAAATCAGAATGTTGAACAAAAAACAATACAAAGCTTTGATGCTGAGAAAAAAACGGAGTTGGATGAAACGAATAAAGCTAAGAAAATGAATGAACCAGAAAAAAAAACTATTAAAAAAGTTATTCCTGGAACAACTCCAACAAATACTGGTAAAAATGGTAAAAAGAATGACAAGTGCACAATAATTTCAAATAAAACTAAAGAGCACGAAAAAATGGCGTCGGAAAAAGAAAAGAAAACAAAAAATGAACTGATTTCCCTGAAGGAAGCCCCTACATGTAAGGAACAATCTATATCTGAGAATCCTGAAGAAAACAAAGATGAGAACAAATTAGATCAACTGTTATTTAAAGAAAACAAAATTGAAAATACTGATATAGATAATAAAGCAAAACTCAGTGGGACAGAAAAAAATAAACAAGGGAAAAAACATAATATTAATAGCATCCCAACTGATGGATCAACTTCAAAAGAAGCAGTCAAAGCTCATACAAAAGACTCTGATAAACAATACATCGAAGAAAATGTAAAATCACTTATTAATCCAGAAAATGTAAAATCATCAGAATTGCATAAGTTGAAAGGAGAAGATAGTAAGTCTAAAAAATCTAAAAAAAGTTCACAGAAATGCCAAGCCCTTTTAGGTGTTAATAAACTAAGTGATGAATCAAATCAGCCAGACAATGTCAAATTGAAAACTAGCATTGACGACTCACAACAAAACAAATCAAGTAAATCTTCTTGTGCTAATATTGATACTGATACTATTGCAAATCAATCTGAATTAGAAAAGGAATCATCAATATCGCAATCCTTTAAAAGTGCAGAAAATTTTATTCAAGCCGAAAATTTAGCAGTCCAACAGCAATGCACAAAAGACAACAAGAATAAGAAGAATAATAAACAAGAACAGACTGCAAAGTTAAAAACGAAAACTGATGGGATAGATGGTAAAAAAGTAGACAATAAGAAAGATGTGAAAACCATCAAAGAAAATAAGTTATCTGTCACAGATGACATATTAGAAAAAAAAATTACGCAACCAAAGTCCATGTCAGAGAGAATTTCAAATGAATCTGAAAATGAAACCTTTTCAACGGCCAAAGGCAATTTACTTGAGAATAAAACAAAAGGCTGCAATATATCTACTGAAGCTATTTCAAGTTCAACTCTTGACAATACCTCAGTAATCAACGAAAAACCATTATTTGGAAGTGTTCAAGATAGGAAAGAGTATCTTTTTGATGTGGAAACTTTAGAATCAAAAAAAGTACAATTAAGTAATATAACTGAAACAAAATCGAATATTAAAGAATTAAGTTCGAACGGCACAATAGCACCTAAAAAAATAGATAAAAAAGACATAGGAAAAACAGAAAGTAAAACAGCATCAAGAGAGCCTTTGACTTATGAAACAAAAAGAGATTATCGCATGGACTATCATGCCTATGCACAAGCTGAAATTGATCTACACTGCTTTTACAAAATTGAAAAAGTATTACAGGAATCAAAATTGCCACAGTCCCCACTAGGAAGCAACCAACCTGTGAATATAGAAAAAATCGTACAGCAATCTAAAATGAAAGTTTCGAAAAGTGATGATATAACATTGTACTCTGATGAGACAACTGTTAAACATATCGACAAAAAAGAACAATCGAAGGAATATGTTGATAAGTCACTTTCAACCGTTCATTTAGAATCAGATGCTTCGTGGATGAATCTCTTAGATGAGCCAATAACTATTGATGATTTTGATGAAGATGATATTAAACAGAAAGATACACTCGATGGAATTTCGACTGCTCAAAATTTCGAAAAATCATCTGTGGTAGTTTGTACTGATATTGAAAAAGCATCAGCAGATACGGATCCAAGTAATTTTAAAGAAATAAAGGCCAAAAAAACGGCAGAAAGATGCAAGAAAGAGTCAGATAATAATTCTAAAATTTATGAATCTGTCATAAAAAATTCAACTAAAGTTCAGCCTGAGAATTTAGTAACTAACAAGATGAGTCAATCAAAAGAAGTTCAAGATATAAAAGATCAAGTATCGGTTATTAGCAACAATGAATCTAATTCTGATGCTCGAAAAGAAATGCATGTTGAGGTTGTGAGTGACACTGAATCTTTGAAAAAGAAACATAAGAATAATAAACATAAGACTGATGCAAAATTAGAATCCATAGAAACTGGTCGAATACATACTATATCAAGCAGTGACGACACAGACACAAATGCCATCGATGTATCTAAAAAAGAATCTTCAAATTCTAGTTATCAAGCTAAATCTGATAAGAATACTGAAATTGATGAAAAACCCGTTGAACCGACAGACATTAAAATGCAAAACGTACGAGAAAAACAAATAAATACGCATGTTGACAAGTCAATGAAAGAAAATGTAGAAAAAGAATGCGAAAAAATGGAATTATGTAATCTAAGCTTGACAGATACTTTACCTGATACATCAAGTAATGTATCAGATGAAAAAAAAAGTAACGAAGAAGATGAAATTTTGAAGTCATTTGTTGAAAAAATGGAAACTGGTTTTAAAGTTTCAACAACTAAACTGAATGAGGTTATATTAGAAGAAGCTGGATCTTCAGATACATTGAAGCGTTTAGATTTATTTGAAAATAAATATTTGCAGAGACTAAAGATTCCTGGGGATGAAAAAGTGAAGTATCTCGAAGGTAAAGAAAGAATAACTCCAGAGTTTACAAGGAATTTCATTAAAAATCATCCCTGGAATGCCGATCTTACACCGGAAGAAGAAGAAGAATTTGAATACATAATGAAACATAAGACTCTAAATTTAAATGTACCTCAGTTTCAAAACAGAGCATGGTTTAAAGCAGGAAAAGAAAGAGCAGAAGCTCGCAAAAGGGAACAATATAAAGATTATTTAGAACAAATAGATTTAAAAATGGAGCGAGAAAAAACTGAAGAACCAGAATTCTACGGAAAATTGAAAGAAATGGAAGAGAAACTCAAGAATGATGTAGTTTTCTGGAAAAGTGTTAAGGAAGCAGAAAAAAAGATGGAAGAAGAGGACAATGAATTAGATGATATTAA
Organism: Copidosoma aretas; assembly: GCA_030522625.1. Classification (NCBI taxonomy): domain Eukaryota; kingdom Metazoa; phylum Arthropoda; class Insecta; order Hymenoptera; family Encyrtidae; genus Copidosoma; species Copidosoma aretas. Next base: position 38,654 of record JAPYYV010000150.1, on the reverse strand, counting down.
ATTGACCGAAAAGAACAAAACATCAGAAAAAGATATAGTTAAAAGAAAATTACCAGTTGAAGAAAAAATAAAAAAAAAAGTTGCCCCCATGAACGTAAGTGAAGTTGACGTAACGAATAAACATAACGTTAGTGACACATCGTCCATTCCATGTGATAAACAAAAAAAAGATAAAATTGCAGCTTTACAAAATGCAGACCTCTTATCAAAACAGTCTCACTCAACCACACAAAAATCTCACAAGAAAGTTGAAAACCCATCACTGCAACAAATTCAGCCAGATGTACGCGAAGAAAAGTCTGTAAAAAAAAAAACAGTTAAGAATGATAAGCAGGATGAGTCATCGGAAAGTAAATCTTTTAATATTAATCAATCAATGTCAAAGAGCAAAAAATTAAAAAATCAACTAAAACAAGGATCTCAAACACTTAATATTGAAAGTAGTGCAAAAAAAAATACTAAAGAACCTTGTACTAGCAAAGACGCATTAGCTAAAGATAAAAACACTAAGCAGAAAGAGGTGGAATCAAAATTCGAAAAAAAAAGTAAGCAAACGATTGTATCTAACTTACACGAAGAAGTACAAAATGTCATGACTGATATTGAAGCTGCAGTTATACTTCCAAAATCTGAAATTGTAGGAGTTGATCAAATTTCTTCGCAACAAACACCTTCGCTTTCTAAAAAAAATACTAAAAAAGCATCTAAAATAGAAAATAGTTCATCTATGAAACACACTGTTGTTAAATCAACATCTGAAATAATATTATCTGAAAGACAACAAATGATTCCGCAAACACCAGTTTTACCTAAAGAAATATTAAAGCCTATTCATAATCTTGTTCACGAAGATGGTCAAAGTTCTGTAGAATTCGTTAATGCAGAAGAAATGCGTTTGAACTGCTCTCAATCTAAGAGTCTTGAATTAAAAGAAAAACAACAAATAAACCCAACTGATTCAAAATTTTGTGTTGAGAAAAAAGTCAATAAGCTAGAAACAGCTGATGAACAAAAAATTAAAACACCTCAAGAAGTAACTTGTATTCACCCGGCAAATCAAGTTAAAGAATCGAGCTTGGAAAAAAGTATTACTGGTGTAAAAACAAATCAGCCTCTTGAAAAATCAGAGACTTGCAACGTTTCAAAAAATAAGAAAAAATCAAAAAATAAGCAAGACAAAATATCTCAAATTAAAAATACCTCTTTAGAATGTACATGCGAAACTAAAATGGAACAGGTTGAAGGAGCAACAATTTTAGAGGACTCAAAAACAAAAAATAATTCTGCAGAGTCATCTACTTCGCAAGTAACAGATAAAGATGAAACCCATAGTACAACAAGAATAGAATCAGACACGTGTGTTCCTGAAGAAAATATTGTTGATTTGACTGTATGTAATCCGATAACAACGTCCGTCTTAGATGTGTCCATACCGAAACAAAAAAGTAAATTGAAAAATAATGCTCGAAAACAAATGACAACTATTGAATACTCTAAAAATGAAGACAAAAACGATTCTGACATTAAGGAAGATATTTTAAATGCTGAAACTCCTCCGAAAGATACTTACAGCTCTCTGGTTACAAGAGAAATCGATAACAATGGAGGTGTTCAAGAATCAAACGTTCAAACTACGGATAAAGAGGAAAAAAATGTAGAAAAATTGCAGACGGACAGAATACAGTGTAAAGAAGAATTTAAAATTGATATCACAAAACAACCATATTTTAAGCAAGATACTACTAAAACCGATTTTAATAAATCCAAAGGAAGAAACAAACATAATTATCAAAAGAGTGAAAAACAACCATGCAATGAAAAACATACTTCTAAAATTGATATAAAAGAAAAAAGTGTAGAAATAATAAAAAATGAATTATTTGATGAAGATATTACCAAAGTCATTCAAGAAAAACCTTCTAATTTAGAATTGAAAGATATTGACGAAAGTACTTTGGATAAAAATGAGTCAAAAGTGTCAACAGAAATTATTGAAAACAAATTAAACGTTCATAAAGGTGAACGTTTTCAGACCAAAAAGACACCATTAAATAATTCAGAGGAAGAAGTCTCATCAAAAAATGTTTCAATAGAAAAAACCGAAGAAACTGTGCTTGAAAAAGATCTAGTTGATGCGAAAAAATTTGTTCAAGATACTACAAATATTGATTTAAGTAAATCAAATGAAATTACTGAGGTTCCATTTGAAAAAAACAAAAGCCAGGAAGACAGTCAAAAAGACAAAATTTCAACAAATAAAGATGTACAAGAAAGTAAAACGAAGAAATCTTCAAAAAATATTGAGCAATGTCAGAAGAAATTTAATAATGAAATAAAAATACATCGACAGTCAGAAACTAAAGATAATATAAAATTATCTCCAGAATCAGAAAAAGATTCAACAAAAATTTCAAGTACTAAAAAACAATCTAAAAAAAGTAAAAAGAATAAGGGACCAAAAAGTCAGATAGATCATGCGGAAATTAAAGAAGAAAGAAAAGATGAACATGTAGAAACTAAAGTTAAACTATTAAAAGAAGTGAACGAAAATATTCCCGTGCCCTGCAGTTCAGACAATACACAAAAGGATGATAGCAAAAAAATGGCAAGTATCAAATCCAAATCTTGTTCAAATATTTCCGAAACTATATATAGCGCAAATCAGATGTCTAAAATAATAGATAATGTAGACGAAACAACAGATATTACTTCAGGAAGTAATTTAGAAAAAGTCTCTAGACCAAAGGTTACCTTTTATATAGACGACGAAATAGTTACTGTATCTCAAAGTAAACCTAATCCAAATATTTTAGAAATCGAGGCAAAATTAATTTCTCAGCAGAAGAAAATTGATCCTTCTCATGATTGGATTTCATTTTTATCTAAAGATACTGGTTTTTGGCCAGATAAACATGCATATCATGAGGCTGAATGTCAATTCTTTGAAAACCTTGCTTCAAATAATAAAGAGGAAAATTATCAAACTATCATTGAATCCTCTAACAAAGACCCAAAAGACGATCCCGATAATGGTAGCTCAGGAAAGGGTGGAAAACCAAACAACGTTTCACATTCCCCAAATTCAAGTAAGGGTAGTCCTCAAACTGAACGTTTAGTAGCAGATTTGCCAGGGGGGATTGGTAGCTGGAGCGATGATAGCACATATCTATCTCATGAAAAAACTGTAAACAGTGATGACGAACAGCAAATACCTTTGGATGATATTAAAATGCCGAAAACCTTAAGTCCCGATCCCAATTCTCATTTATGTCAGTCACAATCCCATCCCGATCCTTGCATTGATTTAGGTATAGACTCGAGCAGTCCCGTTGAGATGCCGAATATCATAGAGGAAACGAAGATGCATAACCTGGCTCAGAAGAACCAAGAAAATAACATTCTAACAGCTAAGGTGCGAGTCATTGACTGGGCGACCAAATTGATGTTGTGTTTTTGTCCTGTTTCTTTATGTCAAATCCAACAGACAGTGCATTTTTGTTTGATTATTATTATGAGTGCAATGAAAATAACAGATCGGAGTACGATACAATTTTTAAATACTTACACAAATAAGATTTTGTTTATTCTCATTTTTTTTCATATTTTTGTATTATTTATTTATTTTTCAGTAAATTTGAAAAATTTTAATTCATCTTAGCACTTATCGTATTTTGTAATTTTATAACCTAAAAAAGAAACATTTTCAGTTTATGTGTTTTTTGTCTTATCACTCTTTGCTATTAATTTATTTAAGGCGATGTCATGAAAAAATTTTGTGCAACTATTAATCGGTTTGGAATAATTTGCACATTTCAAACATCAAATATATCATCAATCGACAAATAAACTAACCAAAGTAATTTAAATGTACCTAAATACAGTGAAATTGAGTGTGATAAACATTATTTAACATCGTCTGGACATCTCCTTAATAATTAATAATAAAGAATAATTCTCTCACCAAGTTTATTATAAAATATTTGCAATTCTTGTAAAGTTAAACGATTAAAATATATTTAAAATGCGTCTCTTGTTATGTAACTATGTAAAATTGCTTTGCGAGAATATTTGCTTGATAAAGCAAAACAACGTCCAATAGACTACGTTTTGATTTTTTTTTTGCATGCTTATTTCCACATAATAACCGTTGAGTACAACTGTTCACTTTATTCAGCTTCTATGAATGCCATGAAGTTTACTATCTAGATATCATGTTATCCTTATCATTATTAACATTTATCCAACTGTTTAACAACTCTTGATTTTCAGGTACCTTATGCAGCCACATATTAATTAATAAATCACAGTCTTTCATTAATCATGTATTGTTTATATTTTTAATAATAATATTAATCGTTGATTTCCAAAATTTAATTTATAAATTCGAGTTTTAAATTAATTTATGTCTTTGAATGAGAAAATTTCCAATCACTTCTAATAATATTTAAAAACTGGTATCTATAAATTTTTGAAACTTGAATTGATAAATTAATAAAAGTAATATTTAACAAACTGATATTTTTCCAGAGTGTGATAGCATTGTTGTAAGAGTGACTATTGTTACATCATAATTTTCTTGTGATTTTGCATATAGATATCATTTTGAGTTGTGCAAAATTAACTGCACGCAAAGATAATTTATAGTAACGAATCAACTGCTAAATACATGGTCTCATTCTAGGAAAAGGTGAAACACAATATCGATGATCTGCAACTAGCGCTTGCCCAACTTGAAGGAGCTTTGAAAACTGTGCCACGTGAGAGTTTGCAGTCTATGATTAGCTCTCTTTCGGTAAATTCTACATTTATTTTCTATAGTGTAGAACTAAAGTAGAAACAACTTTACGCTTATCTTAACTAATTTTTTTATTATTATAAAAATCAGTTTGATGAAGAGTACCAAAATCACTGTTTTCTTCCTTGTACAAAAATATTGTTCATTTTTGTAGACTATATTAGCAGATATACGATACTATAATCAAGAAGCTAACAGGATTAGTGCCGAAATACCGCAATCACCTCAAGATCACGAGACTAAACAACTTCAGATATCTGTAATTGAGATCCAAAGAAGTCTGGCTCATCTACTGTCTCAGGCAGAACAAGGTCAGTCTACACTCGAAGAAGCTCGTGAAATTCAAGAGAGGAAAAAAAAAGAGATACAAGCCTACAAACAGTGCCTTGAAGAGACCGAAGCCTGGATTCGACACATCACTTTAACGATCAATGATCAAAAAACTACTCTTAATTATCAGGTCTCATGAACATTGTAATATTTTACCAGAGCATTAGATTGTTCAAAAATTTTACCAACAATATTATCGGATAATAAGGAATTGCTTTTATAGATAGAAAATCTGTCATTGTTGAGAAAATTTTTTCAATGATGCTCTGGTATATTAAAGTTGTATCATAAGATTTCATAGTTTATCGATGATTTTTATTTCAAACAGGCTTTGCTGGATGAAATCTCGTTCCGAGTGCAACGGCTAACTGAGTTAGAATCTATGTCTGAAGTCAATGAACTAGCTAAGGCATTAAAAAATTCCCTGCAAGAAGTAAAAGATCTACTAAAACAAAAGCAACAGGTATACGACTCGTACCAGAACTTGGGTACTTACTATCTCACTACGAACCAACATATCATTTTGAAGGGTCTCGCTTGAACGTAAAAGCAGTTAGTACGTTTTTTTTTAAACTCATGAACACTTGTTTTATCAAGTGAACATGAAGGGCTAATCTTGGCTGTGTTATTGGCAAGGTGATTGATTATGATGATTGATTATACCAAAAAAAATCATTTTTCTTCGTTTATAAGAACTATAGTTGGTATTAACTTAATAAGTAATAATCCCAATTTTTGTTTGAATATTGAGAAGATTAATAAGATTGAAGGAGTAAATATACTTCATAGATTTCAAAACTTGAATAACAGATAATAAGTCTCACAAATACCTACAAATGTTTGGAATGTTTATTTAATAAATTTTCATTGTCTTCCCGTGTGTTTTCTCAATAAATTTATAGAAGCTCGTAGTTTTGTATTGAAAAGAAAAATAAATTATTCTTGAATATATTTTCTTTCTTACAGCAGTACTGTAACTGATAGATTATATAACCGTTGATGGTTAGAGTCGTTTTTAATTTACTGTGCTTTTTCTTTAAACTACATCTAATCATGATTATTACTCTAAAAATAGTTCACTCTTTTAATTTATTCCATTTGTAGTGTGTACCAAAAAAAATAGTGATGCACATAATATGTATTCTTAAAAACGAGCACTTTTTCTTAAAATTATTGTGAACATTGGTGAACATTAGTAAATGATTCGTGTATACCTGCTATCGAGCTCTTGAGACAATTGTTTCTTTGAGTACGTAATTTTCAGTATGTCACTTTTTATTAAAAACATAAGGATGTACGTTGAAATTTGTATCTAAAACATGGTTTCGATGTTGTAATTTATAGTCATGTATAATATAAACAGTGTTAAATGTTATGATAATGTAATAATACTACTTCATTAAAGTGTTATATACTACTTTTTCCATTGCATTTTCCTTTTCTTCATCATTCTCAATTCAAACTTTTTTTCATACCATATTTTTTCTCTAATATTGTGTAACTTTCGAGAAGTCACATTCCGTTGCGAAATATAGAAAGACACATTGGATTAGTCAAAAGACTACTGAAAAAATTTATTAAAACATTATTATTTACTTGAATTAGATATAATTTTTAGAACTTTTTTAATAATGTTCAAATTGGAATTTAAAACTTAAAGAATACTCCATAAAATTGATGAAGAGTGTTTTTAATTACATTTATTTTAAATCAGATCAATTCTAACCTATTTTTATAAATAAGAGTATATTCAAGTTTAAATTAGTGCTTATATCATATAATACACCAACAAGCTCAAAAAATCATCCAATTCAAAACTATTATGAAAATCGTTAACTTGAATGTTTTTGTGTACAAAAAATTCATACAAGTTCATGCAATAATCGACACAAGTCTTGAATTTGCGAGTCTATTGACGAAGCTTCTAAATTTAAACTTCTCACTTACTGTGTAATGTCTATAGTACCACATCTATTTTCATTTCTAATTTTAAACTAGCATCTTGTCTATACACGTAGCGTCGCCTAAGACTTAACGATCTTTTTTCAGCAGGTGATCGAGGAAAATAAGGCATTGGCTTGGACTGAAACGCAGCGCAGTGCCGACGCTACAGCAGATGAAGCATCACCGATCCACTTATCTCTTGAGGGTTCATCGCCATCATTAGCAGACGTTTCGTTGCAAACTGGGCATAGTTTAATTCAGGATACACCAGACCAAATAAAACCAAAACAATTTACTAAACAAACAGCTCCCATTATAGCATCTGCAGCTTGTCAAACAACTGAAACTGAAATCACTCCTGTTAATGTTGGATCCTCAGAAACTCTTCAACTACAAGAGTCCATTAGAGTTGTCAAAAGCACTGACGGTAAGCACGACGTTATTGAGATCGCGACTAAAAATATTTTGCCCCAAGCCAATCAGGAGCTTACTCTTCGCGAACACGCTTTTAATCCGGAGAACATAGTAGTCGACATGAAATACCAAGACGCGCAAAAACAAGAAAACATAACTTCGGAACTAAATATACAACATGCTGCGCCCCAGTCGTTTGAAACAGTCTTTGTCGAGCCTGACGACGTTATAACAGAAGTCGTGGTCGATAGTGATGGTACGAAGAGAATTATTGTCCGCAGACTCCGTAGAACGTTAGTGACTAGTAGACAAACAACGCAGCAGCATGTTTCACAACTATCCACTGCAGTTGGTGATGGACCACCGGTAATTCAAGCGTATTCTGAAGCTACAATGAGAGGCCAGCAAGTGACGGTAACTAGGGCAAAGTCCGATGGCACGGTAGAGATGTCTACTAAACAATCCTATGGTGGTAAAGTCGTTACTGGAGCTCCAGGGGATGAGCTGAATATTCAAGAATACGAAAGCCCTCCACAATTTTCTCAACGAATAATTCAAGGTGATATAACAGAATTAAGTCCAAAACCTGTAGATGTTGATGAAGCTTTAGTTGAAGGTACTGAATACCGTACGAAATCGTCAACGGTACATGCAGTGGTACAACAAGTGACTAGAAAGGTAATAAGAAAAACACGACGTATAATTAAAAAGGTCACAATTATTGATGGTAAAGAATATGCAAGTGAAGAAGTTGTGGAAGAACCAGAAGAGATTGAAATCGATGAACAAAACATACCTCATATAAGCATAAATGTTATAAAGGGTGAGCATCAAGAAGTATTTAGAAAGTCTGGTTTGGTTCCTGAACATGAATTAGAAACACCAACAACAATTATAGAAGGTGTTACTGAAGTTCCTACTGAAGATTTAGTTCAAGAGGCATTGGCACAAGCTAAGGTTGAAGAATTAACGACAGAAATACCGGATAAACAAAAATCCAAAAAATCCAAAAAGAAAAAACCAAAAAAAAGTCCGACATCTCCACAAGATTCACTTGATTCTGATAAAACATACACGATTGAAGAAACTACAATACCAATTCAAAAGGAATCTGAAATGGAAGTGCCTTTATCAGATGTTTCCACTGAAATGATTGATGCTTCAAAGACTGGAAGAGAACCAATGCGACCGAGCATCAAAGAAAAATATGACCTTGAATATGCTCCAATCGAGGTAAAAATTAAAAATCAAATCTTATTACCCGTAGAAAGTCAACAATTGATAGATTGTGAAAAGTCTGTTATTTTTCAGACACCTGTTCAGGAATCTCTTGAATCAACCACTAAAGATATATCTTCTTTAGAGTCAACTACTGTTGAGGATATACCAACAGTTTCAAAGGCTTTTCGTAAGTTAGAAGATTCAGTAGGAACATCTTTCGAAACTCATGATATTAAACTAGAATCTGGCACAGTAGATGTAGAAAAGCACACTGACACTAATAGACGCACAGTAGACGTTGAAAAACACTTACAGTCAGCTACCACTGATATTTCACAGAACAAGCAAGAGATGAGTGTGAAAGAAGATAAAGCGAGTGTGATACAAATAAATATTAAATCAGAAACTGCTACAATGTTAGAGGAGGAAAGAAAACAATGGAAAGTTAAGGAATCAGATGCTGAAAAAGTTCCAACTGACTCTAAAGTAGGCTTACAAACTGAACCAGAGAATTTACGGAAGATTGATATTTTATTATCGATCCAACACCAAGATAAATCAGATAAGGGTCCATTAGTTTCTGTAGAGTCACATATAAAAGAATCTGGAGACAGCTTATCGAGAGTATCAGAGGACAAGGTTAATATTATATTACCTGCAGATACGGAGACTATTAAAGTCATAAAAGATGAAGCTCCATCCACACAATCTTTAGATACAAAATCTAAGTTTTTGCCCACTCTAAAAGTCGTTGAGAATGTTGGAAAGCTTCAGAAATCACCTGACATAAGTGATACGGAAAGTTTCATTGGCAGGAAAAGCAAAAAGAAGAAAAAACACAAAGATAAACAGGCACAAGAAGCAAGTGATGAAGAATCTAGTGGATCTGCTCTGACAAGTACTATAGACAAATCAATAGAGATAGAAATTACACAATCAGAATCATCGAAGCGTGCCACGGAACAACCTGAGCCTGATGTTTATGAAATCGCTGAATCGTCGGACGTAGTTTCAAGTCAAAAAGAGGAAGCATATGAAGGTGATGGCTACGATGCTGATAATAAAACGACTGTCGAAGAAATGCCACGAGATTCTGAAAGTGATGCTAGCAAAAAGAAAAAGAAGAAAAAGAGAAAACAAAAGGCTATTTCTTCTAAAGAAAATTATGATGCGCCGAAAAATTTTACTGAAGAAATAGAGTTTACGGACGAAATGCAAAGCGTCGAAAGTGAAGTACTTAAAGTATTGAGAAAGCCGTCGAAAAAACGTAGACGCAAGAAGGGAGATATTACTATGGTTGACAGTGATGACGGTCTGTGTGAATCAAGTGATGTTGAAATGCATGAAGTAGATACTCAAACTGCTATCGATACTCGTGATGTTTCTGTAGGTAAAGTATCATCAGATGATCTTAAAAGCTTCAGTCCAACTTCTTCAGAAGCAGAGAAAAAAGAAGTACAAGAAATAAAGGCAGAGGAAAAACATACGGTAACTCAAACTTCTCCAAAACCTTGTACCGATACTGCTTTACAGACAGACATGGAATTGAAGCCAGATGTAAGGGATGTTTTAGTAGAGATAAAAACACCGGATGACATATTAACAGAAGAAATTGGTCTACAAACTACACCTAGAGAAGAAGTAATATCAAGTCCTGTTCCTACTCCTACTGTTTCCGTACAACAAGCAGACACTCAAACAATCACTACTCAAGTTGAAAATCTTGAAACACAAACATCGCCAACTGAATCAGAAATATTAAAAGGTAAGGCTCCAGGACTTATTAATGTTAAAAACTTTATTTACTGTGCAAAATAGAAGAAATTCATCGGTTATACAGTGCGTGTATATATGTGATCGGTAACATATAATATACACAATATCTCAATACTCTTTTTATCGATTTTTATAATTTAAAGATACGAATTTTTGTTTTATTTCCTATAACAGCTCAAAAAATTTATATATACCTACTAAAATTATTTTCAATACAGTTTATAGATATTTAACCGACGGATTTCTTCTTTGAAGGAATAAAAAAAATGTTGTTATGAAATGCATTTGATAGTGTATTAAAAAATTATGTTGTCAAAGAGTTACGGTTGAATAATTTTATTATTTTAAACAAAAAACATTTTTTTCCGACAGTTTATTCCTATACTAGATATAAGAGTTTATAATCAATTCCTTACTTTATAGGTTAACTATAAACGTAATTGATTAATCCCTTGATATTTTCAGAAGAAACTGAAGTTCAAACTACTACAGAATTCCAAACAAATGTTGAACAACAGACCACTCCTCCACCTGCTTATGCTAAAGTACTAGAAGAAATAGCAATCCAAACACAGGTATCTGAACCACGTTATGAAAATATTACACTTGTTAGTACATCAACTTCGCCAGATACGATTAAACGTGAAAACGTCGGCATACAAGAAAATCTGAACCAACATATTCCATTGTGTACTACTGAAACGCAAACTACGATAGAAACAAGTCCATTAGCTTTGAAAACTCAAGAAATTGAAATACAGACAACACACCCAGAACAAGTTAATATTCTTACTCAAACAAGTCCTACTGAAAGCCCAGAATTAGCCCAAACAACTGTGTCATCAAAACAATTAGGTCTCGAAGAATCAAAAGTTATTTATGAAGAAGGAACTCAGACTAGCACACCAGAACCTATCAGTACCTCAGAATTATCTATTCAAACAAAACCAGAAGAAATTATGCCCACTACTGAAGAAAGCATTCAATCTGTTCCATTTACAACCGATTTTAGCTCTCAAACAATTGTGATGCATACTGAGGAAGAACAACCAAACATTTCAGACACTCTGATACATGAATCGCAAATTATTTTAGGAGAGTCACTGTGGACTGAAAAAAGACAAACTATTACAGAACTTCCAGAAACTGAAAAATCAAAAACGTTTGATAAAACCATAAAATCCGTTCAAGAACTAGAATTAGTGGAAGAAAGTTCTGTCATAAAAGAAATACATGATTTCGAAGAAGCTTCTGGCGTGAAAACTGAAAATAAATTCTTTGAATCAGTTGAATTACCACAAAATACAGATATTCTATGCGCCAGTAAAGATAATGTTGATCAATCTAACAAATATGCAAAAGCTCCTAAAGAACTTAAATACCCTGATCAGATCAAAGAAACTGAAATGTTCTTGCAGTCTGAGAGACAACGTAAACAACTAGATCTTTTATCGATGCCTCGTGAAGAGCTGGAAGTTAAAATATCTTCACCTGAAGCCACTTCTACATCTGAACCTTCATTTGAAATTGAAATTCAAGCTACAGTTGAATTATGTGGTAGTTCTACACCAGACTCAACATCTCAAGATGTAACCATAACTGAAGAACCAAGTAAAGACGATACTCTAAGAATAAGGCGTCAAAACAGAAAAAGGCAAAGAAATAAAACTGTTGAAATTTGCGATCCCGTTAATGTTGAACATAAATCTGATTTAGATGCGATATTTGGGCAATCCCTCACTACCACAGATGATGATTCACTGTCTGGATCCACTTCTTTAAATATTACAAAAAATAATATAACTGAAGTAACTTCGACAGAAGTGGAACATAGTCCTTTATTGACTGTTAATACTTATGTAAGGCCGACAGAAATAGATGAGAAAATCATTACCGACAGTCAAATGAAAGTAGAACAAATTTTATCTGAATTACTTGTTGAAGAACCTACTCTTTCAATATCATGTCAAGAACTTGGTTTGCCAACAAATCAACTTACGACAAATTTTATCGCTGCAGAAGCTCAAAGTTTTGAGGTTCCACATAGTAATACTGCTGAAAAGATACCGCGAAGTAATATAATTAAAAAGACTGAAGCAACGATATTAAAACTAGAAAAAATAAAAAATTTACACGAATCAAAACAACCTTCTTATCTATCAAATATTTTATGCATTTCAACATTTTATGATCCAGAAAAATCTGATAAATCTTTGGAAGTTAAGGTATCTGAAATTGACGAAGATCTGGTGACGTTAAAAAGTGCTGTTGAACAACGAAATATTGTTATCATTGAAGAAACCATCATTACTGTAGTAGAGACCTTATCAAATTGGCTAGAAACTATTGAGTTGAAAATATATTTACAAAAAGAATGTCCAAATGGACCATCTCATAATGATAAGCAGAATTTCACGGAACTTAAAGAAGAAGTGAGCCACGCTGAAGACAAGATCAAGGAATTAGAGGGTATCTGGAGTGAAGTAGAAAATAAGTGCTCTCCAGATGAGCGAAAAAGAATTAGGCAATGTGTTGATGCGTTGGGAAGTCAAGCTAAGTCGATTGAAGCTGTGACCAATAATGAAGAAAAATATTTAACTTTAGAACTAGAAAGATGGGATGAATTCGTAAATGAAATTAATGACCTGGTGAAGTAAGTCCTTTAATCTTTTTCGATACACTATAATTATTTTAAAAGTTTTAAGAATTCTAATAGGGTGTGTGTAACTTTGTTTTTATTTTCTAGAAATATCGGAGAACAAAGGAATGATCTGGATTCCTTGATAAACAATGACGATTCTATAACATTAAAGTTAGATCATTTGGATAGATTGGAAAATGAAAATTCTGATTATGCAAAAAAAGTAAAAGAACTAGGTGACAAAGCTCAAGGACTATTGCGAGAGTATCCTGGCAAGAACATTCCCCAAGGATTGAAAGTAGCTCGAGAGTCAGTCCAATCCATTGAACATATGACCAGTGTTCAAAGAGAAAAGCTCTTAGAATTATTAGGACTTTCTGAGGAATACGAACAAACCTTACACGAGTTTTCCGAAATCACGAAAATCGCCCAGGATCTATTGGACAGTCCCATTTCCGTGACAAGTTTAAATCACATGCAGGAAGAAATGCAAAGACACAGGAAATTCTTCGTCAACTTAAACCATTGCAGAGCTATTTTAGAGTCTCTCGAAAACGATTTGGACCCTGCATCGAAAAAAAAATACTCAGACCTTCACAGAGAGTTGCAAGAAAAGACAACTTCTCTGTTGGACGAAGCAGCAGTAAGGGCGCAAGAGATGTCTCTTGCTGCTTCGAGATGGGTCGTTTTGGAGAAAGGAATCGAAGAAGAAAGTAGATGGCTTCAAGTTGCTCAACAACGCGTACCTGACTTACAGAACGTGACCTCAAATGAATACGACCAGTACATTCTACTTTATCAGGTAATATTTACATGATACATGAAACATGGTGACATTAACTTAAACTTTGATCTTTCACTGTATCCGAAACAATCGTTCCAGAATCTATCGTCAGACTTGGCGAACCATCGTGGGCGACTTCTGCAGTTGCTGGAATCATCTCGCAACCTTCAAGAAACATTAAATATCGAGAATCCAGACGATCGTTACGGAGAGGCCTTCGACACTGTCATGAAGCTCCAGGAGAACGTTGACCAATCTCTGAAGCGCTTACTAGCTTTCCGGGAGAGTTGGAGTAACCAGGAGATCCTTGTCAATAGACTGGAAAACTGGATGTCCAGAGCAGAACGAGAGCTCGCGGCAATCGACGATCCTGCGGGTGGACACATGAGGCAGTTTTGGGTAAGTTTCTACCACGTCACTCCCTTTTCGAAACAGAGTCATCGCACAAACTTAGCTCAACCAGGCCATGGGCCACCAACGTCTTATCTCTGTTGAAAAAAACCACATCGAAAATCCGCATACTACAACCACATGGTCAAACCACAAATTAACAAGTGTTTCTTCTACTCCCTTTTTGATGTTATTTTTTTGTCCCAAATCACCATGTGGTTTTCATGATAAAAACCATGTGGTTTTGTAAATACCATGTAGAACTTACATCATAAAGATTCAGTCATCAAAGCTGTAAAATATTAACTGCTGGTAGTTACGATCAATAATGTATTTTTAGAAGGTTTTGCCATATTTACAAAACCATATGATTTTTACCATGAAAACCTTATGGTGACTTGGGACAAAACATCACAGTAAAACCGAATAGAAAAACCATATGTTAGTTTGTGGTTTGTATATGTGGACTAGTGGTTTTAATATGTGGTTTTTCGATGTGGTTTTTTTCAACAGAGATCGGAACTTGAAAAAATTTAAGTCCTGCCAATTAAGAATTTATTTCTATTCGAGATAAAAAAAATCGGCATATTTCAATAATTAATTTCTCTAATTTCATTTCAGGAACTGAAGGCCCAGTACGAAATGCACAACAACATGCGCAACGAGGCAACATCTTGCTTCGAGCAGGCCCTGCTCAGTGTACCCCTGTCTGACGAAATGCTGCAGCGCCAGTACCTCGGGGAGATGCAGATTCGCTGGAACAATGTATCCGACAAGATCACGGGGATCCAGGACGCCTTGCGGAGCAGCATGTCCTCGGAGGACGTGCCAGTCGACGAAAAGCTTAACATGCTAGAGCGAGAACTTAGTGAGCTTAGGTTGACCATAGACGGACTCCACGGTGTTATTAAGACCTCGGAGGAGCTGGAGCTCTACGTCGAGAGGCTCGCGGTGCTCTTCGAGCGCGTCTGCGTGATACAGGTTTGGCAGAACGATTGTCCATTGTATTTCTCGAACTATATGAGAAGAAAAAATTTATTGGAATTTTCACCGTAAAAGTAACGGTAAAGTTGAATGTTGTGATCAGCGAATCTTAACTATTTTTCCTTACTTTGATTCAACTCTTAACTATTGCTTCTGTCGCAGCTTTCAGATAAATTGTTTGATACAGAAAAATTTATTCCAGTTGACGGTTACACGTTTTATGGTGAGGCTGAGATGATTTTTCCTTTCTGATCGAGGAAAAACCTAACGTCAAGAGTCGATCATGTGTTGATAGTACAGATTCTTACCTCATTCCATACTTTGGGTTACTGCTAAGCATAAGATTCTACATTATCGACGTTTGACGCCAACATTTTCCTAAATCAGTGGTAAAATTACCGCAGCTTTTTGGTAACCAAAATAAATTTGACCCTGAATAATAAGCTATGGCAAAAATAATCATAGCTCCACAAAAAAACATAGCTCCCCGGCTTCGCCGATCACAACTTTACCCTTACCTTTACAGTGAAAACCCCTGTAACCCCCCCCCCCCCCCCCCACGTAACCACGAACTCCAACCAAATCCTCACTCAAGGATCAGCTGGGTCGACTGGGCCTGCTCCCGGTGACGGAGAGCGAGCGCGTGGGCGTGCTGCTCTCGACGGCCCGTCACCTCGAGGGTCTCGTGAGCGAGGAGCTCGACGCTGCCCAGCTGCTGCGCGACCGGCTCCACGAGCTCAAACGCGGCATCCAGCGCATACGCAAGGCGCACCAGCGCCAGGCCCTCGTGCTCGACCAGTGCGAGGGCAGCGAGCGCGAAAACAGCGACCTGGTCGCCGCGGCGGTCGACCGGTGCCAGGCCATCGGCGAGGAGCTGGGCCAGCTCTGGCAGGACATCATGGGCCTGAGGCAGATGCTCCACAGGCTGCCGACCAGCATGAGGATATCGGTGTCGCCGGTCGGCGTGGAGCGGGACATATCGAAGCTGCAGGACAGGCACGAGCAGTTGGAGGCCAGGTGCGTCAACCTGATGGCGCTGCTCAGGGGTAGGTTGGCCCTCTGGAGGAGGTTCGAGAAGCAGCTGGAGGTGGTGCAGCAGTCCGTGCAGGAGGCCGATTACATGATGGAGCTGCTGACCGTGCAGGGGAGCGTGGACTACGAGAGGCTGCTCAAGGCCACCGAGAGGCTAGAGGTGAGGCTTCTTTTTTTTTTTAGATCGCGGGAGCGTGGTGAGCTGACTCTATACGTGGAATCGTTCTTTTTTTCATGTTCGAAGGGGAGTGGAGATAAATATTTGCTCGGGAGAAGGTGTACGATTTTAGAATCCCGCTTGAGAAAATAAAACATTGGTCTGGTGTTTGTTGATCCGAGTGCGGATACATGGGTTTTACGACGATCGATTGTTTTCGTGGGTGTGCGATACTGTATAGGTTCGGTTTGATGATTTCCGTTCGAAACATCGAACGCTTTTTCTTCGAAACGATTTTAGAGTGCTGAAAAGTCAAGGAATAAGAAGATATCAACTCGAAGCGATAAAAGTGAAACGTTTTTTTTTTATTTATTAACTCAACGTTTTATCTCCCCCTTGCCTTTGTAAAATTGCTTTTTTGATAAAAACGCGGTGTTTTCGTTGTGATTGTACAGAGACTGTCATGCCCTAAAAATAGCCGTTCAGATTACCGATTGAGTGGCGTAAGCTGGCAATCGGGCTCGTCTTGAGGCGGAACTATGACAAGCTTTTGGAAGATAGTTTAGGAATTTTTATGCTTTTAACCGTTTCAATTAAAATAATTGGTGATTTTTGTTGAAACTCATAGCTTCAGTTTTCAATAAATAATTGAGTCGCTCGATAAGTTTTGACAATAAACAGATCTTTTAAGGCAAGCATAAAAACTACACTAGAATATATTGTTTAATACGTAAACAACTTAATCAACAAAGACTTTTTTCATGTTTTAATTTTTTAAAGCTATTTTGGCACTTTAATCGCTGGTTTTAAGGATTCAGGCATGACTGTTCCACAGGAGTGGCTTAAATGTTCCAATAGAGCTACATAAAGTATGACTATTCAGAACGTAAGACAAATTTTGAACATAAAATTATTTTGATTGGATTGAGCTCAAATTTGATAGTTAACTTCGTCTTCATACAAAAAGTCATGGTTATTGTTTCGGAAAGCTTCATAAACGGAAAGAAATTTCCTACTTTCTAACTGAGTCCCGGGGAAAAAAATTATAAATGTATAACTTGATGTTTTACATGAGTAAAAAATGACTGAAAATCGTTAAAATCAATTTTTAGCATCTAAGAGATATAAATTATGATTTTACAATTGTAGAGAGCTCGAAAATACCTTTTTTTTATTGATATATTTTATTTTTTGATGAAATATTTAAGAATTGTCCATTAAAATTTTTACCATGTTTTTTTTAAATAATATATAAGTATTCTTCTTTTTGCTTTATATCAATTTGGATTTTCCTCTACATTATTATTTATGTTTTATATTCAAAATGAATATCCATAGCAAAGAAAAAACCTAGATTTTGAAAATATTTTATCCCATACTTTTGCTACAGGTTGTTTATTCATTTGTACGAAATCCAAATAACGTTAAAAAAAAAAAAAAAAAAAAAAAAAATGTACAAATATTCAGCGTCCGTTTGAATGAGGGTTATACTTGTTTTTTTTTTGTGTTAGTTGCACGGTCAGTTTGTTATCGAAATTTATCAAGTGACGCAGCTCAGAGAAATCTACACCAAGTTCCTACAAAGCCCATAAAGCTCTTCATGAAAATGAGAGAATTATTTTAAAAAATTTATTAAAAATACGATATTGTACGCAAAAAGTAAAAGTCCCAGATCTACAAAAGAACAGCATAATCAATAATCACCCTCGAACCCAAATTTTGTTTACCCAAAAATACGCTAAAACAACACCAATCCGATCAACCTCGAGAACACCACGCCGCTCCCATCCAAAGGCCACACCAAGCACCGCCAAAATCCCAACAAAATCAGATCCGAACCGTCCGATGAACAAACCCAAAAACCTCTCGCTCGCTCCCAAAAATACGCCCCAGTAGCCGCCCCAGCCATCCTCGCCCCGACTCCTCGACCTTGCGCTTACAAGCTCGCCATTTCCTTGAAAACGCCGTCGAAACAACAATTTTCGCAAAACCAGCCGAAAATAAACAGGCGGCGCGGCTTGAGCCGAGCGCATGCTCCGGAGCTTTTGACCCGAAGCGCCAGTCGCGCGCGGGACTCTGCCGGCGAAGCACGTCGCTCGCGGAGACGAGCTTGAATCTTCCGGCCGGCCATGCGATCGTTCGGTGCGTTGGACAATGTTTGTGCTTGTTTTTCTTCCTCGTACACACTCGTACGCGTGTATTAGTTTCAAAAGCAAGTTGTGTTGTCTTAATTGTGCTCCTATTCGACGATTCTCCTCGAGTGATCATGCGTGTGCAAGTTGTTGTGTTCGTAAATATGCACACGTGTTTGAATGAATAGTTTTGTTTTTGTGCGAGAAAAGCCATTAATTTTTATACTTAGTACATACGACGCAGTGATATCACTATTTCGCGGGTGAAGTGCAAAGTGCCGCGAGTGAGTACTCATCGAAGCAGATCGTCGCGATGTGTTCGGTATCGAACGATCCACAGGCTGTTGACACTCGATTCACAACACACGCCGACCGAGCGTAAAAGAATAGCTCAAGGTGCGTGACGGGTTGAGGTCGAGCATTCGAACTCTGTTTGTTTGTTTGTTTGCGCCTGTACGCGTGCATTGTACTTAATATCGAAAGTCCGCCGCGACGGTGCAGGTAATGCTATGCGAAAACGGGAGTCGCTCGGTCCGGTCGTCGCTTCCTGCGACCGTCGTCCGGTCTGTCGAGGCTGCACGCCGGCATCGGTTTTAGAAAAATATCACGCGTCCCGTCTAATCGCCGATAATGATGATGACGGCGCGCGGTATCGGTGAAAGTTGAATAACAGTTTGTATCTTCGCGCACGATGCGCGGGTGTTTTATCTTATCGGTGACTCTTCGAATTTCAACGTACGCGTAGTTAAGTATATAGCCTCGGGCCCGGAATATCGTTATTAAGGTAGATGGGTCACGAGAGGTACGCCATCTGTTGGAAAAAAGGATCATTTCAAGAGTAATTGAACTTTTGGTTTGTTCGAAATACTGTCAAGTAAATCTTTAAAATAGGTCTATACATGTTATCATTACTTTTTTACTATTCTATATATTCTATTGGTAACTTTACAAAGAAGTATTTGAATTTTAAGTTTCTGCTGTACACTCTCATTTCATGATTATATTTTTGCTTCACGTATTGATATCTCTACAACTAGATACTAGATCGTTTTGAAATTGAAATGTAATATTTTTGAAATATTAACCTATGACCTATTAGTTGAAGAAAACTGTAAATTTTTTTCAGCGAAAAGTCCAAAATAGCGATAAACAAGACGTACCTTATAAAAAAATTTGCATGACCCATGCATCTTAAGCATACGATAGATCGTTAATTGCATATTATTATTATGTGCTGATGTGCCGTGAACAACGGCACTTTGAGGGGATGCAAATTAATGATTCCGACAGAGACGGCGAACAAAAAATTTGGCACGATTTCGACCAAAAAAACGCGCTTTCACGGGACACCACGAGGCAAGCAAAGATATACATTTGGATCGCCTGTAAACGCCCGTTTAATCGACGCGAGCGCGCCCACCAAATGATAAAAGCCGATAGCCGCGTCCGTGTGTTTATAAGCATATGTAGCGACGAGGAAAGCCGGGCCGATAAAAATGCGCCGCGGCTACGCTCTCCAGCATTGTGTCTTCTCGGGCCGCGACGCTTGCGTTGCAACTTTGTCGAGCGCGTTCATTTTTGTACGTAGGAATTAGCCCGCGATCGGTGGCTGCGGTGGTTATACTGTTCAGTGTTGTGAAGATGCGTTTTAGCGACTCTGATAATGACGGTGATAGCTCATAATCGCTTTGTTGGCGTAAGGTCGTGAAGGTACGGAAAGATAATGCTAATGGTCGTTAAAATTTTCTCATCGGCCGCGAGTATTCGTCGTGTCATCGGGAGGCACATTTGATCGGGAATAATCACACTTGGTTTGAATTTCAGTCAGCGCAAGGTCAGTGTGACGACGATTTTATTCGTGAGCCGATGCTGTATTTCGTGCGCGCAATGCCGGATGTGCGAACGCGCGAGACGAAAAACAGTTGCATGAATAATATGGACTTACGAGGGTCTTGAATCGATGGTTTTTCGTTGACATTTGTGGATATTTCAATACAAGTCGATGATAAGAGATGCGAAGTAGTGGCTAATACTAATCGATAAATTGATGTATACCCTGCAAGTGGAAGAACGCATCATTCCGAAAAATTTTTGAAAACCGTATCATCTCTAGTGATATCGGAAAAAAAATTATTGTTTCTCCAAACTATTTTGGGACAATACGTTTTCAAGAAATAATGTTTGAGATCATACATTTAGAGAATAAACTCGGATGATCCGGTCGTCCGCTCAGATATTAGTATATTTGATCACATTCACGATGATTCTAGGTGAGGTATCCTATTTGATACAAAAACTTTTTTTCACAAACCACTTGCAATACTCGTCTTTATTAACATCGAATATTAATTACTACTTTTTTAATATTAATTAAAAACCATGAATGAAACAAGACAACTACTCAGTATTAAAATTCATCATAAGCAAGCATTAAAAAAAACCATCCTCAAGTGAGAGTTGAACTCTCTTCATTGCAACTTGAGCGATTTTCACTAAATAAGTTTGTTGTGTTTTTAGTGACTTTTCTATAAATTCAATGATTGTAATATTACAAATTTAATTTTTCATACATACACAGTATATATTTTAATTATTTATAGTTGAGTTAATAATCATTTCTGTAGAACACTGGCACTAATGATTTATTATTAGAAAATAGAATAAATATAGACAACATGGTGCTCCTACGTAGATGTATTACGTGTATGTGATATAATATATGTCAATTTCTCGTAATTAGTTGCTTCTATTCCTGAAAAATCATTTATTTGTATTTCGCAAACATAAGAGTCATTCACACAAAATAATGAATATTTTATTTTACATTCACGCATGAAGGTATCATTAAAACTTGCAATGTATTATAATTATTATTTTCTCCTACGTGCGGTCAAAGTATCTACAGATGATGAACTACTCCTATCAATTTATGACCTTCAATTTATTGTGACAATTAAAGCAATTGGCTTTGGTGTTGTGAAGCAATTTCGAAATAATCCTGCATAATACTTAAAGTTAAGAATATGATGCGCATCGTAAACGTGAAAGAGAAATTTTTAATTTGTTACTATCGTTCACGACCAATTCGAGTAAAAACAAAAAATCAAGCCTACAGCATTGCGCGATCCCATTCGTCCCTCTCAATCGGTTTCACCTCGCTCACGTACATCGTGTTTTCTCCTAGCCAACTGCATTATTAGCGACTGCGAAAATTATGCACTACCTAGCGCCATACTCGTATACTAATACACCGCCACCGATAAGTTTTTAAGCCGATATGTACTTACACGAGCGGTTACACAGAGTGTAATCTGTGCAATGGTTTAAAATAAAATTTAAATGGATTTTTTTTGAACGCCCAAGGAACTGATTTTACTTTTTTCGCTGAATTAAATGTGATAAATAAATAAATAAAAAGCATGGTGACCCTACGAAGTTTATAAGAAACGCTTTTTTAATCGCTTTTAGTGTAATACTGGATAAAAATTAATTAGAAATAGAAAACATGTAAAGTAAACCTAGTTAAAATTCAAAAGTTAGGTGAAATGTTAGCTCATTCTTCGACTTCCAATGATTATTTTTTATCATAATTTTTTTGTACGTTGATGACAATATAATAATCTCCAATAATCCATATTTTTAGGAAAATAACATTTCTGTCGAGCATTGCTCTGTCCAGACAGGGTTACAAAAATATGCAATAATTGATGGCGAAACACGTCAATAAATTTTTTGAATGTGACTTATTAAATCGAAAAAAATGTTCGCCAAAATTTACAATCGATATACTTATGGAATTTTGGGAAACATTTTCTAATTTTTACAAAAATATACCATCTGGAACAGCAAGTAATTTCCGGTCTAATTATTATTTCTTGCGAATTTTTTCACTGCTTAATTCTTGTTTGAGTAACACTGAAAGAAAATGATGGTTTAAAAATTACAAAAAATTTTTTACATTTTAAAACGGTCTTTAAACAGTGTTTACCCCATCAGCTTTTAAGATAACAAAAAATTCGTATGCTTAGCATGGCGAACAAAATAAGGTTGTTTCTTCAAGGGCACAAAACAACTTGAATTACATTTTTTCTCATTCAACGCAAGATTGTTTGCGAAATCACTCATACACACCGGTGGCGGTCGCACGTGGATAAGCATGCGGTGCATTGCGCGATGGCGCGCATGTCACACACACGCGGCTTCATTAATCTCGTGATGCACGTATTGTGATGTAGGACGAAAGTTCCTCGGTTCGTCAGCTTTTTGAAATGGGAAGCCTTGCGCGTGCACTTGTTTTAAAAGTTTTATTTTTCAATTTTTTAAATCTTAATGATGTATGCGTATGCTTATCGTGTGCTCTAGTTGCAAGTTTATCAAGACTTATTTGTGTTCCAACTTTCGTGGAATTTCTTGCTAATGTTTTTCTTTAGTGGGACACTAATTATCATACTGTTCCCATTTTCTAATAATTTTAATATCAATATTTGAAATACTGCTAAGAAGCATCTCAGAGTATATTCGATTATTATTTTGATAATATCTTATCTCCATCCGTCTCGTAGAAAATGTCACCATCACCTGGCAATATTATTATCATAGCAACTTATCATAGCCAATACCAAGTCAATTTTGTGAAAAGTTATATCCTTTAATAAAATAGCATTCATTCATTTTCATATAAGTGTGTGATACTGGTCGATGTACAAGGTACATCGTAGATTTTTTCAAATTTTTTCCTAATTTATTGATGGAGCTACCGCTTAAATAAAAAAAAATCAGTTTTGTATCTAAAAATTTTTAATAATAGTCCGATTTTCATGAACAAAGGCTAGTTTTCTTCTTCAGTGAAATACCTACAAATTCACCATCTCCAATTTGCTAAAAATACGACTTTTTTTAGAGAACCAGAGATGGTGAATTTTTAGGTATTTCACTGAAGAAGAAAATCAGTCTTTGTTTATTAAAATCGGATTATTGTTGAAAATTTTTTGATATATTTTTTACGCGATAGCTCCGTCAATAAATTAGGAAAAGATTTGAAAAAAATCTACGATGTACCTTGTATGTCTACCAGTATCACACATTAATATAAAAATGATTGAATGCTATTTTATTAAAGGATGTAACTTTTCTTATGTATACCGGTATTATGGGAAAAAACTACCTTAACGGTGTGAAAATCATTTATAATTTTGCGAAAACATTCCAATGCAAGCAGGTTAATATTCCACATACGAATGGTGATCAGCAATCAGTTTAATTTTTCATCAGTAATTTATCGATCAATTTTTTATTGCTAAAAAAAATGTAATCAGTTGAAATTTTTTATGATTTAATGCATCTTCTCAAAATAAAATTATTAAAGCCACGAAAAGTACGGAACAAACAGAATTTGGTATGGTTAAAAAAAAATTTTGCAATGTAATTAATTATTTCTATACGTGTTACAGTTCATCTGCGTTGAAATATATGTTTTGCATGATCAGGTATAAATAAGTACTTTACAAATATCAAGAGAAATAATATATTATAATTTGAAAGAGAAAAGATCTAGCAAAAAGTATTAAAGTATTTGAACAAGGTATACGAACAATTGTTAAAATATTGAAACCGTATGCTCTACGAATACATGGTATTATTTTTGGCTGGCAAAAAATTTGCCGCATGCTGTGTTATAAATACGGATAAAATAAAAGTTTTTCAGATAAAATAAGGCACTCATTTTCGGAAAAAAAATTTACTGCTGGATGTTTAAAAATCTTTTTAATGTTTGAGCCCAAATATGGAGACAATAAGCACATTTTCCTGGATTAGAAAGAATACCGACAAATAACTACAGATAGCTACGAAAAACAAAAAAATACATATAAAACACCCCCATGGACCCTCGATCTTGCGAAGCACCCCTTGTTTCAAAAGAAAGCTCGAGAAATTCGGATGCACGGGTGAACGAACCCCCGCGGAAGCGCGCGTGCGACGACATGCGCGGGAATTAGCCCAGCGTACATCGCCGCGCGAGCGCTGACCGAATTTGGGCGCCATGCGCAGAGAATCTCCAAAGAAAACGTGCTCCGTCTCGGATGGCCAGCACGCGCCGGGGGCTGAACTATTTATAAATGCTATTATAGGTCCGATCTAGGAATTTCGCTTTGGACTTTGCTGCAAAATAGTGGGGAAGCGATCAATCCTTTGCAGGGGAACGCAAATCAAAGTGCGGGACGAAGGGAATTCAGATTTATAACTGACCGAATGCTTGCGGGGAAGTTGGGTGACTTTTTAAAAAAAAATCATGTGTGAAACTCTTTGCAAGCTTTACTCATCCATACATAAGTAATAGGTGTGGAAACCGTTCGAACTAAAATTTCATTTCGCACTGTAAATCAAAGTGTGCAGTTATTAAAATTTACGCGTTTTACAAATGTACCACAGCAGTATTAATGTATAAGCATTTGATGTACAATAATATTGATTTAATGTCAACTATTCGATTATCTCTGTTGAATCAAACCATTGAGAAAAACAGTATGGTCCAATACCGTAGAACGTAAAACCATTGCAGTGTAAGGTTATTAAATTATCAAATCTGGGAGGGAAATTTGTTCCACGCTGCAGATTTTTTGCATCAATTTTTTTTCAAGCAAAATCATTTAAAAGTAGCTGGTTGAACGCTTGATGGACAATTGATTCGATTTGTTATCGAAGCCTTGTCGATATGCTACTGTTTTGTATTTCGTAAGAAACGTTCATTTGAAATGAACACTCGACATATCGTGAGGATTCACAGGTGTAATAAATCTTACGAATCAGGTATCGACCATAAATTTCACCCGCATTTTAATTGGAAATTATCAAGAACAAAAAAAATATAGGGAACGATTCCACGGTCCACGTAAATAAATTTATAAAATGCATACGCCACTTACCAGTATCTCGAAATACTCTACAGATTTGGGCATGATTAATTTTTCAAACACTTTGTGACATAATTTTTTTCTTAACATTAAAAAAAAATGCATTTGCGCTAGAAATTTTTTTTTCATCCTTACAATATGTAACGCGGGATTTGACAAAATTTTTCTCCAAAACAATTGCATTATATAGTTAAAAGAAAAAAAAAAAAAAAAATGGCTAAGAAAAAAAGTATTCAAGTATTTCTTCAAATACTTTCGCGCAAAATTTATGCTCGGTAATTCGATTGCTCAATTTATTAGCTGATAATGATGGTGTTGAATACTGCCCAAAAAAATTCACCAGCTAAAAATGCGAACTCTCGAAGTGTCCCAAAAGCCCCGAAATAACCAATCGTGCCCGGGTCTGGGAAAACCCTTCGAGGAAAGACGGAAAAATCTAACCCCGAGCCCCACTCCCAACAGGGTCTGAACGGCGACTTCGTCGGCCGCGAGGCGCTGATAAGCGAGCTGAGGGCCGCGGCCGAGCCGCTGCGCGAGGGCTGCACCGACGAGGTGGGCGAGCGCGTCGACGCGGCCGTCAGCGAGGCCGTGCAGGCCTGGGACGAGACCAAGGCCGGGCTCGATGCCCTCTGCACCAAGTACCAGCACGCGGTCCAGCTCTGGCAGGAGTACCGCGACTCGAGCGCCGCGGTGAGGGCCTATGTCGACGAGCAGATGGGCAGCGTCGCCAATCTGCCGCCCGCGGAGGCGCGCAAGGTCGTCAAGGTGGGTCTTGTTATACGCTGGTTCCTGCTCTCGTTTTGAGACCGCCCCCTTTTTTTTTTCACCCTCCCAAGGTGCTCGGCCGCAATTTTCAATGATTTTTCTGGAAATCTTCCAATAATCGATTCCATGGTCATGCGTCGATTATTATTTATTTCCTTACTTCTGTGTTATGTCGATGAGGAAGTATTTTAGGCAAACGGAGCTTTGTTAACTTTGAAAGAATTTATATAATCTTCCCTTGGCTATCGATACCCTCATTGAATACCGCATAAGAGACAGCTTGTATAATTAGTTGCTTACTGTCATATTATTTTTACATTTTAGTTTTTCTCTTGATTTACAAACGAATCCGTTTATTATGTAATGTTACTCCTGCACTTCAGGCTGTCAAGGAATATGACCAGCCTGCAGTTACCCATCATGGCATTATATTTTTAGTTTCTGATTCAATGAAAATTACTTACCCATTACTTTCGTAATTTACAACCATGAAAATTCAATAATTACCAACTAATGTGCAGGTGATGATTTTAATGTAGAGAGTTACATTTGACAAACCTAATTGGTGATTTTAATTATTTTCAGTATGATAGGAAATTAAATTTTTTTTTTCTTTCATTTTTTGAATAGAATTCACTTCCTTTGAAATTTTATGGTTGTGAAAATATTAATTACAAAATGTACGGATAGTCTAAATATTTTTTTGATTCTTAGTTGTATGCTTGATAGGTATCAAAATTATTTCTTATCAAAAATGTATACTGAGCCGCATGATTTGAAAAATATGTACTTGTACCGAAAACCTACTTAATTTTAAAAATATTTAAGGTACATTAGTAAGACATACATTGTATATACTTTTCATCGAAATATTGGCAATAAACTTTTTTCAGATTTCAAATAAGGTATGTAATGTGTAATATTTGTATGGTTGAATTAGAATATTCAGTAATTATTTTACAAAGCTGCGTTAAACATCACTGGAAGCAGGGACTAGCACAATTATGTGATGGATTTTCAAAAACTTTCATTGTCAAAACTTTGATTTTTTTTTTAAGTTTTTGGAAAATATTTTTATGCACTGCATTGAAAGTATTGATGAATAAACTGTCAAAATGATGCAGCTGATTTTCGGAAAAAAATCATACCGTTGAGAGTTTGAAGAGTTAATAATACATACTCCTGACTGGACTAACAATTGCAAGTAGGCTCAACCTTTTAAAAAGTTGTTTTCTTGGTAAAATACACAAACTTTTCAGGAAGAAAAAAATTATGTTTTCAAAACGTAAAACCTACGCAGGAAGAAACGAAAACCGTTTGTGTTACAGCCTCAAAACGACGAGAGTAAAACATTCATTTCTCTCTAAATTTGTATTATAGTAGGCATTTACACAGTAGCTGTGCAGACGCGCGTCAAACCGCGAAGACATTATGTGTATATTTACAAAAGGCGATTGTAAACCATTCGAGTCGGTGAAAAATTCAATGGACTAACACTCGTGCTTACGCGACACGCTCTGTTATACGCTTTAGGGGATAAAGAGCTCACCGAGATTTGCTCTATGAAAGTATAATGTAAGGCACATACAGTTTGGATTATCCAACTCTTCGAGTGAGTCCGACACGTAACACATTTCTCTTTCAACTGACAAAAATAGATCAAGATTTGACGGTTGTGTTTGCTTTTTCTGTACCATCACTATATTGTATGGCACCAGTCACAGTCAAATAAGAACGAAACGATAAAAAAACATAAATCTCAAACTATTATGAATATATTTTTTTGGGAGGAGCGCTTCGCAATAGAAAGACAAGATTACGGATTTTTATTTTCGAGCGAGTATTTTCTGAAAAAACCTTCTTATAATAACTCAAATCTGTCCTTTATTATGCAAACGTGTATGTAAAACAAGTCATCAGAAAATGTTCTTCAATTCCTATGCTGTAAAAATAATTTCGAAAAAATATAGCCAAAATTAAATATCATCAAACCAAAAATAATAATGATTATGATTTTAACTAAAATAAATACATAATTCATTACGCATGATAAATTATAGTGAAATAATGTAGGAAAAAAATGTATAAAATGTAAAAAAAAAATAAAAAGGTTTACGTAATAATTTTCACAATATCAATTAAAATAGATACGTAATAAAACGAAAAAAAAAAATAATAATTAACGAATACATGAAAAAATACAAAAATGTAAAGTTAAAATAATATCTTAAAAACATAATAATGATTACAATTTTTACTAGATTAAATACGTAAACAAGTAAACATAATACATAATGATAAGGTAATGTATGAACCAAGTGTAAAAAATGTAAAATATTTTTGGATGATAAATATTACAATTTTAATTGAAATAAATACATAATATAGCATACATAATGAATCGGAATAAGATAATGCATATTAATACATGTGTTTATAAGATAATAGGGTAAACATACTAGCCATTACGATTTTAATCAAAATCATTACTGTGTCTAGTTAGACTATATTTAAGAAATATTATGTATGAATCAACAATCTTTTTCATTACAATTATATTAAATCTCGCGATAAAATGAGAAAGTACAGTATTAAGATCCTAACAAGATCTCATCAAGATTTTATCAAGATGGTAATTTTTAATATGATTAAAAATATTAATATGAGTTTCGGGATATCGTGATAAAAAGTTTCATTGATTCTCAAAACTTGGATTCAATCACTTGAAATAAAGATTTTTGTTTGGATAATGTTTGATCAATATTTCAAAACCTAAAACATTTCGTAGTCTTATCGGTCTAAATTTTAGCAATTAAAAATGAAATGCTCCTCGGACGCTAGCAAGACGTTCGGGACGATCGTCTCAGGAACATTTTGCAAGAGTCATTTCGCAAAATTTCACCAAAATCCCCAATTCGTCTATTCGCAACGAAAAGGCAAAACCACACCGCCAACCCCGATTCTCCAAAACCGCGTCCGCGTACGGTCCATTTTTACGAAAATACACCCACACGCGCGTAGCCGTCGAAAGCGTCGATGAAGTCAGTGGCGGCCGGCGGGTCGGGATTTCGTACCCCAACGCCCGCGTATATCGCTCGTCGCCGGAGCACACGAGCCTGTATAACATACAAAGCGTGCCCGATGCCCGCTCGTCGCTCGTCCTCGACGCGGTGCCTTGACTCGATCAACACCCGCTGCTCCGATGCTCCGGACGATGGTGCATCTGTATGCACACCATGGTATGTAAATAACTGCGGCCGTACGGTACAGCGGAACATCTGGAACGCGGCTTTCGTCGCCCCTTCGCGTTATTTGGATTAACAATGTCTGGCGCGGGGACGCGGTAGGGAGTAACGGATCCTTCTTTCTAGCTCTCCGCGGCGGGCTTTTATTCTCTGTTCATCGAGACGAGAGCGTGCATAGAGAACTGAACTGGCCGGGGTTCATGAGCAGCTTTTTTATTTTTGTTTTGGTACCATTTTGATGTTTGATCGCAATAGGTCTGTGCACGGTCTTTGACGCAAATGCGGGCCGAAAGTGGAAGCGGTTTTTCGCCGCAAGTGAACGCACGAAAATATTAAAACATCGCCGAACCTTCATCCGTTCGCGCTAGTTTTTTGAAAAAATAAGGATGATGAAACCTCCTTCTGTAGCGGAAAAGTCGCACAGCTAAGTATGTACTCACTTATTGATCGATTTCACCGTTTACTAATGGCAATATGAGAAACTTGCTTACAGCCTCCCTCGGCATCTTGAGGATGATTTATTGTAATGTTGTCTCACGTTCCTTCGGCTCGTGTCATTCCCATGTAAGATAAGTGCAAACATATCATCGTAAAGAGAAGAGTGAACAGAGCGTTGACTCAGTGTACATTAAACTTATCTTGGCTTTGTTATCTTTGTACAAGACTTTAACAGTGTTTGAACGGTATTAATTAAAAAAAAAACTTTATTCGATAATTCTCCAATGATGATAAAAATAATTTTGCAGCTTGTATTTCGAAGTGCAGATAAAAATATGTCTCCCCAAACCAAAACACGAGTTGAATATCCTTATCTAAAACCGAGGCAGGGCCAGCAGAGTTTCTTACGTAAGTATAATACATTGTCTACGCATTCGAAAAGACTCGATACTCCCGGGACATATCAGCGCCTAGGTCGAGTTCCAATACCGGATGGGAAAAAATGTCCAATGATGTTTTTTCTTTAAAGTTTATCTCAGTATACTACTCCTTTCCGTTCGATTGAGAAAAACATCCAGAATAACAGTTTAATTTGCTTTGCACGTACCGCAGCTTGCTACCAAATACAGTTATACAGTTATTTTGAAAGCACTTTGGATCGTATCGGGCATCAATGATTGAAATACAAAGCTACCGCTGCAGAAATATTTAAACAATGGATTCTCCGAACGCCAAAAGCCCATCTCCCGATTCGAGCCTAAAAAAAAATTAACACCCCAAAGTTTCCCCGAGCCTTCTCGCCCAGTCCGAAGCACCCAATCGCCGGTGCGGTGCTCAATCGCGCGTCAATGGTATATTATAGGGTACAGCGCGCCTGCAAAAATAAACGTCTTGCGTAAGAAGCGTACACATCACGAAAGATATAGAGAGAGCCCAGAGGAGGGGCGGGGGCGCGATAATTCATCTCATCTGGGCCGCTCGGGCGCGCACGCATACGCGCGCGCGCACACACACGCATAACCCCTAAATCAAGCGTCCCCCTGCGCTGAATTAATCTAGGCGCGCGCCCGCGTTATAATAAGAATATACATGCGCATACAACAGCGGGGCAGAGCGCCGCGCCCTTGATTTCCCGAACGCGGCGTCGACCTGCGCCTTCACCTACAAAAGTCATCAACCGCGGGCGGGCGTTCACCCCCGCGTGCGCTTTTAGGTTAGGGAGCCGGTCGCACGCACCCTTTTGCCGGTGCAAAAACATCGCAAGTCGAACGAGAATGGCGCGGAAAACTTTTGCTCCGAACAGACGCGCGTACAACACGCGACATCCAGCCCGAGAAAGGGGGGATCAGCGCTCTCCCTGCGGCAGACGAAGGGAGCAGCGTCCGAACATGCGTGTGCTTGGCTCGCACACTGCGCGCGGACCGGCGAGAACGCCGGCGCGGATCGATCCCCCTCGTCCCTCTTGCGCTTTTGTCGCGTCTACTTGCCGCAGGGAGTGTATACGTGCACGAGCGCGAGGGTGTGCGACTGACGCGCGCCGAGAGAAAAGGAGGCTGCGCACGGAGAGAGAGAGAGAGAGCCAGTGTGGTCCAGGACGCCGGGGCGCTCGGCTCGCGCGGCCCGATGCAAGCGCGGAAGCCGCCCGCGCGACGATGATTGCTCGTGGCCGGTGGGTGGAGGCCGGCGATACGGGCTCGACTTTTTTTCCACCGGACAGTACCTCGCGTACAGTTTTACGCTCGCGGGGGTTTTTTCACGCCTCTTCTTACCGAGGGGGGCCTTTTGGTGGTGCGTGAGCTGTGCGCGTGTGGAGAAACTGACTCTTTTTCTCTTGCGCGACGGCGAACCGAGTTTTTCCGGCGATTTGTTGAATCGCATGCACTGCCAAAGTACGAAGACAACTTTCTGCTCCGAAACTAAGTACTCGAAGACTGCACGAAGAAGACAACATTTCGATGGTTGCCCGCACTTTTGCACGAGCCGTTTGATACGTCTGGGGATCTGTGTAACGTCCAAAAAGCTCATTTGCAAAAGAAACAGCATCTCTTTTTTGTAACCGAACGCAGGACGCAGGGAGATTCGACAGGCACGAGCTCCGTCTCCAGCCGCCGAACAAAGAAATGAGCGTGTGCAAAGTTACACGCGGGCCGTGATCAATATTCGTGAAAAGCACGAACATCCGTACATTGCACACGCACCAATCGTCACGCGCGTCGTCTCGATCGCGCCTCTCCACGCGGCAGTGTGCAACGAACGCTCGGCCTCGTCTCTCCGCGCGCCGGCTCTAATTTTAAGCGCGCGCGTCCATCACACTCGCCGTTTCCGACAAACTCCGCGCGCGCACCCGCAAAAAGCCGGTCGCCCTTTCAAAGCCCGCGCGCGGGACTCGTGCAGTGTAATGTATGCGTAGTGCCCGGCGACCGTCGCGCCGGCTCTGCTAATTTTAAAACCCGCGCGCGCGCGCGAATACGTCGGGGCGCGCGCTGCTGCTGTCTAATACCGAACGCCGAGATTCCTCGTCCGCCGCGCGCGGAGAGTACGACTCGCGGGGGCATCGCGCTCCGCGGGTCGATCGCGGGCATCATGGGTGACGATTGCCGGTGGGGGATGCCGCTGTTGGACTCGTAAGTGTGTGCGCGCCGCACGGCAGCTCCGCGCATCAGCAGGGCCGCCGCCATGTGCAGCCCCGAGGTGATGAGGGTGAGCGGATTGTGTACAATACATTATACACAGGTATGAGATTGCCGCTGCATGAGTACAAGTCGTTTGCGACGGGGTCGAGTTTGTTTCGGGGGGGGGGGGGGGGTGATTTTTTTTAATTTACAAATCCCACGACGAAAGGCATGCAACGGTGCCGCGTGGAAACGAGTGCGACACACGTATCTCGATCCGCGAGAGTTTGACGATTATATGCTCGTTGTACCGAGAGTATTGAGCGCGCGATGTGTGCATTTCAATCGCATCGATGGATGTACCCGCGGATCGTTCGAATCTCACGAGGGGGTTCGACCGTCGCGCGCTCCGCGGAATTGAATCGCCGCGCGGGATTACGATTACGTGTGCTTTACGATGACGCATGTACTGAATTACCGAAAACTAAAAGTGACCGTGCGGTCGAAGGAATGAAACACCGGGCCAGCTCAAATTGGCGCAGTAAGATGGACTACGATGGGCTTTTTTGCCTTCGATTTGCAATGCAAGTTGGACTTATTCGTGTTATAATTGACCGAGTTGTAAAGTTGTTATTTACTGCCTCTTGGAGTTTTTCTAAAATCAATACTTTTAGTGCAAAATTTTTTCATTCAAAATGAATTCAATACATTGAAAAAAAAAAAAAATACTAAATCCAAGAAAATATTTACTAGAATAGTTCCGGGCAAATATTTTCTTGAAACAAGATCATATTTTCTTACAACAAGAAAATATTCGTTTGAAACAAGAAAATATACTAATATTAACAAAATTTATACTTATTTTAAGAAAGTATTTGCTTGGAACTATTCTAGTAAATATTGTCTTGAATTTAGTATTTTTTTTTCTTCAGTGTAGCTATCTTCACAAAGCTTCTGAACGGCATTACGAATCGAATAAAAAAAATCCCATCGCAATCCATCTCGCTGCGCCAATTTACAGTGTACATGCACTTTTTTGAATAAGTTGTATACTTATCATAATGCTGAAGTTCAGAACATTCCGGTAACAAATTTTCGAAAATTCAAAAATCATGTTTTTGGACAAAAAAATAAATACAATACATAAAAAAATATTAAAACAATACTATAAGCGTTGCACGTGCCAGATAGTTATTACGAGTTTCACCCTACCGGAGGTCGGTGGACGACCGGCATAATGCCGAAAACTGAAATTGCCGATGTATGTCGATTCCGCTTGCCATTCGGAGGCTCAAAACGAAAGATAATGATGACGTTTGTTTTAACAAAGCATATAATCATGGCAGCAACAAAAAAATTAATAACAATTGTTTTTCATCGGATTTTCCGAAGACGCCCGAGCACGAATGTGCACTTACCCGGAGATAAAGTGCTAATAACTAAAGTTTTAGCTCGAAGGCGGGCGGGTGTTTTTCTTCCGAAGACTCCTGAACCCGAATGTGCACATCATAATTATATGCTTTGTTTATACAAAATTTATCATTGTATTTCATTTTGAGCCTCCGAATGGCAAGCTGAATCGACATATATCGGCAATTTCAGTTTTCGGCATTATGCTGGTTGTCCACCGACCTTCGGTAGGGTGAAACTTGTAATAACTATCAGGCACGTGCAACGCTTACAGTATTGTTTTAACGTTTTTTTGTGGATTGTATTTATTTTTTTGTCTAAAAACATAATTTTTTAACTTTTTAAAATTCGTTTCCGGAACGTTCTGAACTTCAGCATCATTACTTTATCATCACTGTTTCAAAATTAGAGGGTAGCACTACCACTCGCCTTCGGCTCAGGTGGCAACTCATAGCCGGAAGGGAATGCCGTACTTTCGTCCTTTAATGCGTATTATACTATTACTGTGTCTTGTGCGTTGGATGTAGTTTTGTAAATGTATTCCTCTTCCTCCGACACAATTATTAGTCTTGCTCGTGAGTCATTATTTTACGTAGTTTTATTTAAAATAATTAATTTACGGTACATACTCATGTATAGAAATAATTAAAAAAAAAGACGAAAAGTAATCAAGGTTATCCAATTACTTGTAATTGAATTATTTTATTGCAATCACTTGTATTTAATTGAAGTAATTACAAGTACAACATTAATTATTTGTAACTACGTTCCTTAAAAAATCTTCATTACTTTGTAATAATTACCCTATTGAATTACAAGTATTAATTTGAATTACTTGCAACTTACTCTAATTCAAACTTAATTTTTCGTGGATTACAGAAGTATTCAATTACAAATAATTGAATAACTTGTGATTAAGGCTTAATACAAATGTAATTTTTTATCAATTACAATTTTATCGGCTGTAATTAATTGAATCACTCGTACAATCGTCGTTTTTTCGGCAATTGAAAATATAATTAAGTGAATTTGATTATTAATCACGGTTTTACCCGACACTGATTTTATTAAACGTATCGTATAGAAATTTGGTAAGATTCTATGTGTCTTGACAAGCTTATAATAATCTCCTGCTACGATTTTCCGGGAACATAACGCGAAAAAGTGAAGCGTCGAGCGACAGTGGGCCCGCACATGATTCTTCGATTCTGTGACTTCAGTGACAGCTATCTGTTGAAAAAATCATTCAGACGGATACAGAGTGCCAACACCTATACTTATACATAATATATGCATTATACTTTTGGCAATACGAAGCCTCTCGAGCTGCCGCCGCCTGGGCGAACAATGTCGGTTCGCACATTATACTTCAGAGCGCGTGCCTACACCGAGACCGAAAATATCCTTGCTCTGTGCTCTTCAACGATCCCGGGCCGTCTCGCGGATTCTACGGCCGGCCTATTTTTCTTTCCGTTCATCGATTGCGCCGCGCCGTCGGCACCCAGGATGTACGATTATTTTCGCGCGTGGCGAACATTCTATCAAAAAATCCAGGGTGCCAACTTCACTGAAATTATAGCGGAGAGTACACTGTCAGCCATTGTCATGATTCCATTCGATTCTGGCAACAATCGTCTCACGCATCGGCTGTTCTCAAGGTAATTTTGACCCTCGAAGCACCATGGAGATGCGTACAAGATTCTTGGGACTGAGCAGCACACCGCGATCAACCGCGTCGTTTTTCTCCCCTTTTCCGCGGGGTGGATATTTCACACAAAGTTTTACCACAAGAATGCACAGATTTGTGCGCCAACATCGCCAAAAAGTTTCACGGAAAAATTGCCGCGATTCTTTTCTCCGCGTGATAGGATCACGCGCTCGACATTTGTATGAATTTCATTCGGGATCTTTCCACGTTTCTTTGATGAATAAAACACAGTTCCTCGGCTTGAAAATCGCCACGCGCTCCAGCAGCTTTTCGACAGCAACTCTCGTGCAAACGGATCGGATCGTTGAAAGTCCCCAAGTAAAAGTATTGTGTATAGTTTGTATATAAAAGTTTATATGTAAACTTGATCAAGTTTTTCCCCAAAAATGATTCTGTATCAATTGTATATAAATTATATACATGTATATATTGTATATACACACATGTTGATGCATGGATTGTACATAAATTGTATATAATTCGTATATAATTTGTACAAATAACTTGAAAAACGCTCAACAGATAAAGTTTACAGATTATTTATTTTTTTACATACTCATATAAGTATACACAATTTTCATAACTTGTAAATGCGTAATTCTTGTAACTTTTAATAAATTAAATAGCAATTTTCTTCAATTGCATGCATAATCTTAGCAAATTTCAAAAAAAATAAATTGTTAAGTAAATAAAAAATATGAATAAAATTAAAATTGTTCATAAATCTCAATCCTTAAGAGCTCGCTTATCTTTGTTTTCAATCATAAACTGAGCTAAGCTCTTTTTGACTGTTTGGTCATCCACGCTTTTCCAATTCTGCTGTATTGCCCACGTTCTTACGTATACTATAACAAATGAAATAAATTATAAGGGAAAAAAAAAATTTCTCTAACTCAGTTTCAGAGTAGAAGTATAATATTACCTAATATGGCCAGAATTCCATCTTCGTACAATTTCGGTCGACAATCTCCACCACCCTTTTTTTTCCTTTCAATGAGCATCTTGACAAGGCTTTATCTTTGAATACTAACTTCATTGAACATCTTGCCATCCTAGTCTGTTTCGTTTGCGTACTGATAACGTTTTTTAAAAGGCAAAACTTTTAACGTACACTCCTGATTTTTTTACAAGCTCTACAACCTTTAATTGAAACATTTTTATAGTTTTCATATTATAAGGCCGAGAAGTAAGTATAAAAAGATAACTACCCCTTTTCTTTCATCTGGCTCGGTGAAGTTTAATGTCCATAACCCCTCCTCGTCCAGAAGTGGTTCAACCTCACTATTTTGAGGAATTATCGATTCCAGAACTTTATTCTTGCAATCTTACTCGTTGATGCCTGATGAATTTTTCGATAAGTTTATCTATGAATAAAGTAAAATATTAGAAAATCGTTTATAATATTACATAGTAATAATAAACTGAATTTATATAAACAATGGAGCTCGAATAAATTTAATTTCCATAAAGATGTAAAGATACGCAAGGAAACTTATGTATTTACTTTAATACTGTAAGTAAATTGATGATTCATGAATTTTTTAACTTTGTTCATGTTTTGGATATTTTTAAATTATTATATACAATTTACTTACAATGTATACACAATTTATATACAATTTATACAGAATCATTTTTGGGGAAAAACTTGATCAAGTTTATGTATAAACTTTTTCATACAAACTATATACTTTTACTTGGGTCGACAATTCGAATTGCTTACCCGCAAAAAAACCCTCGACCGCTCGTCCCGCGCTCTGAAAAATTGTACGCGCCGGGTGTTTTTTTGTTTTCTTCTTCCAAACGTGCTCGAAAACTTGGTAAAAAAGTTTGATGATTAAAAAACTTACGCGGCCAAAGTCCACAGCCCCGTCCAGGAACGAATCGAGCAACGGCCGAGGATGCGAGTGTTGAGATATCGCGCGCACGCGATGAAAATAATGTAATGAATCATCTCGGTTGCGGCGCGCCGAAAGCGGCGGCACGCGCTGGCCTCTTTGCTCGTCGTTCCTCGAAATCCGCGCGCGCCGGGGCAACGCGGCGCCCCGGTTTTTCCTCGTCGAGTCCGAAGGGCAGCGCCGAAAAGTATGCGGGTCAAGTTGATGACGCGTTATTAAAAAAAAAAAGAAAAATCTCACCCAATGGAAGGACGAAAACCAACCCTGCGAATGAACTGTATACTAAACGTGCAGAAAGTTTAGCGAGCAGATCGGTACAGGTGAAGTGCAATGCCGCTCGCTCATTCCCACGTGCTCGACCGAATCATCAGCACCTGTCCGTGCTTCGCGAGCGCCGCGGCTTCTCGGCTGCACTCGACACACGTGTGTAATGTACGCATAAAACTGTACGCGAACACTAGCAAAAAAATACAAATAACGAACACTGGGCAAGCACGTCGCATCATTCTCGAAAAACCGTGGAAAAGTGTACCCAGCGATGAAATAAATAAAGCCACGGACGGAACACGGAAAGAGTACGTATTTTGTCGCTTGTCTCTGCCAATGAACAAAACGAACGCTTTTTCGACACTTCGCGTCGCGCCGAACGTCCAAACGTAA
Organism: Copidosoma aretas; assembly: GCA_030522625.1. Lineage (NCBI taxonomy): Eukaryota > Metazoa > Arthropoda > Insecta > Hymenoptera > Encyrtidae > Copidosoma > Copidosoma aretas. The sequence continues at coordinate 407 of JAPYYV010000150.1, read as the reverse complement.
AATACCGTTCGTCGGCCAGTCAACATAAAATTCGTCACCCGTCGCTCATTCTCGAAGAAAAACAAAAAAACAAAGTTTACCACCGTTCGTCCCGTTTTCTCGATCGATGCCAATATTCGCGGCGCGTGACGTCTCGACGCACAAAAAAGCCGCGCGAGTTTATTTACGCCGCGGAAACTCTGGCTCTAAAAACATACGCGCGTAAAATAGTTGCGCCTCCGCATCCATGTGTGCGAAGCGTAAACACACGCGCGTGTATGATAAACTTGGAGTGTGGCGTGAAGAGCGCGCGGAAACCTTGGTCCAGTAAATTTTCGGGGCTTTCGCGCCTCCCGCTCTGTCGGTGGTCGGCGCTTTTCTTAACCGCGCACGAGAATCGAAGGAAAAATAAGCCCGGCGGGGGGGGG
>JAPYYV010000149.1:0-41491 GCA_030522625.1 Copidosoma aretas | reverse complement strand
TTTTTTAACAGAAATGATTCACGCTGAGTCCCACACTACCGTAGACCCTGCGGTGTGCGTAAATGCATTTTTCCTCCTACCACAAAAAAAAAAAAAAAAAAAAAACTACCCCTTACCCTACTACCCCTTACCCTACTACCCCGTGGTAGGATTTTTACGACAGGAAAAAAATGTTTAAAACAACAATTGAAATTATAAATATAATTAAATATAGAAAAAAAGTTTAAAACCGAAATTGTTAAATCTACAATTAAATAAAGAGAAAAAAGTTCGAAACTGTTATTAAGGTTATAATTGAATAATAAGAGGAAACATTTGTCTACACTATTTAAAGTCATTATCTCACACACATCCCATGGACTTGGGTAATTCGAGTAAAAACTTTCGGTACAGTCACACATCGTGATAAGCACAGTTGGCCTTGTATACTCCATTATAATACGGGCAAACAATGAACTGCTTTATTATGTCAGAGGATAGCCAAAATTTTAAATATCAGAAACTTTAAATTAACATCTCTCCAACCATTTTTTCGCAAAGAACCGAATGCATATACTTTTTTAGCATCGCATATTTGTTCTCAAAGCATCGTGCCTATGTTGTTGTATGGATAATTTCCCGATTCCCATAGGATACCGTGAAAACTGCGTCGAAGCCAAATTTTTTCTCTCTTGTACTTGTCTGAGAGTCGTTGCCATGGAAAGGGTTCCTTGAAGAGGAACACTGTAGGCTCACGATCAGACAAGCGTGTCAGTATAGCTTGTTCTTTCAGATCCAAGTCGTTGACGGACTGTTTGTAGCCCTGCCTGCAACTATAAAATCCAAATATTCTAGTTCCTCATAACCTTCTCGTTCAGGTAATGATGAATTATTGGTTAAAAACTTTTCTGTTAAATTATTTAGCCAAGATTTTTTATCATCATAATCTTTGGTTAAAAGCTTTTGATACTTCACCGCGCTGGTGAGTTTGCTCATTATTGGTATATGTGACGTATCGATGTTTAAAAGATTTCATAGTTTTTACTATCTTTTTCTTTAGACTTTTAGTGCATAAACCGTAGTGCTGATAGCCAGGTAAGTGAAGTTCTATAGGTAAATTATTTAAAAATCTATTCAGAAGACCACGTCTGCTCTTACGATGTATGATCATCACTCGTCAGTGGCTGGATTACGACTGAGAACTGGAGAATAGATTCAATATACTTATGGACTAGGATTCAGTTGTAATCGAGCCACCGAACAATGTGTATGCGCAGACATTAGAGTATAAAAGCACTTATTCGTAATCTATACAGCAGTCGTAATTGAGCCGTCGAATAGTGTACATATGAAGTTTGAAAAGATATCCGTGAAATTACGAGTTCCAAATATTGATACTGTTGTAAAACAGGAAAAACGCTCTAATCAACATGGCGAGTTACTGCCTGACAGTATTAGTGCTGTTTTTTGCGGTCCGTGTAATTACGGTAAGACGAATACTTATTAGTGCTAACTATATATCCTAATGGATTAGGATTTAAAAACATCCATCTTTATTTAAAGTCACTCAATTAACCAAAAGATATAATTTTGAAAGAGCTATTGGAACCTATAGATGGCGTGCAGCACTTTCCTTCAGTGAACATGAAGCAGTAGTATCTCTAGATTTTGCTCTACAAAATTCTATTATGATTTTCGACGTTATTAATAAAAAACGATGGAATGCCGATAAACATGGATTTCTTGTTATTGACAAGGACAGACCGATGAATAGCGGTCGATATCACAAAGATTTCGAAAATTTTGCTACAAATATAGGAGTGTGTAGCGCAAACTTATTAGTGTACTCTGAGATATTGAAGTGTTAACATGCACGTGCGAGAAAAAGACGTACCTTACAAACTGGTGAAGGCAAAAGAAGCTGTGAAAAAGAAGTATGGATTGTTAAAATTTGAAATGATAAGAATGGAAAAGAATTGAATGAAACTTTTAAACCAACCACAAATCTCCTTAAGGAAATAATTACGGAATCAAAGAAAGTGAAAAATCAACGAAACTATTCCGCGACTCATAATTATTTTGATGAACCATATACGAAGCAAATAAAAAAAGAAAAATATAGCGATATTATGATGTTTGAATCTGCTATTAGTCAAATTGATAATAATGATAACGATGATGATGATAATGATGATAAAAATGATAATGATGAAATCAATATTACCATCCAAAATCAAACCAATGATAGAAATAAGAATACGTCCAACAACGTATATTTCCTAATATATTAGTTGATCGACTTCGATTACTCGTAACCGAAAGATCAGCAGGGAATCCCAGTCATAATAATAAGATTATATCGATTATCAAAGAGTTGCGAGAAGGAGGGAATATATATATTGATGCGTGCATGCATCTGCGTCAGTATCGAAATAGACATCGACGTGGTCGGACGTAAGCTAGGCGAAACCGAAGGCAGCAGACGAGGTCCTCCCGGTATTGGATACAAAATCACTGTTGATGGACCGTGTGATATAGATAACAGGAGATGATGAATTGTTGCAGCAGCAATCATCCGAAATGATGCCATAAATCTTAGTATTATTTAGAAGGAAAAAAAACTAATAATAGATGAGCAAGATTAGCTAAGTATTGTTACATAGTTTGAATGACTTATTCACACAGAATATAGAAAAATTATAGCAGGAAATGTTTACTAAGAAAAAGGCAGTGTCTCAGCTATCCAATATCACTCCAGAAGATGATTAAAGCAGAAGATGTCACCTGAGCAAGATACTGATTATATTTGTGATCTTTTAACGCATTTGCTTTCCAGACACTAGCGAGGATGGATCGTAAGAAGAAAAATGTAGTGAAGGAGCTCCACAAACCAGCTCGCCAAAGCTATCCACGTCAAAAGTATGATATACGAGGATTGGATAAGACTTGGCAAGCTGATCTCCTTAAAATGATACCTAATGCACAAGAAAACAAAGGTTAGAGGTACATGCTAACCGTAATCGATATATTTTCAAAGTATGCATGGCCCATACCAGTTAAACGTAAAATAGGAGATGACGTCACATGGACAATGAAATCTATACTCAATCCTGGTCGTGTATCAATTTAGTGCAAATATTGACAAAAATATTTGTTTGTAATTATTTTATCAATTCCTACATACGTAAAAAAAAGCTACAACATTGTAAAATTTATGAAAAAAATAACAGAAACCACTGGACCTGGAGCGTACACCAGAACCACCCAGATCTAAAGGCGACCATCTTATCCACTTGGCCAGAATATATAAGATACCACATGTACAATTTACGTCCATATATAGTACCAATACTATTCACTCCTTTTTCGTTATTTACAATCTAATAGTATATAAATAAAAACCAAATAGTCTGGATGTGTTTTTTAAATATTTTGGCCAATTAGATAAGATACTTACCATTCAATTTGGGCAGTCCCGGATCGCGCCCCAGGTCTGGTGGTTTTTTTCTTCTTTTTTTTTTTTTATTAACTACGATTGTAGCTATTTTTTATGCATTTAGGCATTAAATAAATAATTACATACAAATATTTAGCCAATACATGCACTAAATTTAGGTTTGTTTCAGAAACATTTCGAAAACGTTTCAGAGACGGTTCGTTTCAGCTTTAGAGTGGACATTTCAAGGTGTCTGAAATGTTACAGAAACGTACAATGCTATGTGCGATCTATATGTAACCAGACCAGTCTTTTATCCGATTTTTCTCATAATCAGTCCATTGTCGGGACTTATGATGATAAAAACTTATGTTTAAAATTTTATAACGCTAACGCATCAAATTTTGAGCAAATTTGACTAGGAACCAAAATACTGGGGGGTTGTGCATGGGTTTAATAACGTTGTAGACTGGTTGAAGCACAAATATACATGTATATATATATATATATATATATATATATTACATTCATGCAAAGACATATATTCCATAACTTGTTGAACAGAAACTTGATTTAGAAAAATGTAACAAGTATTTCATAATTTTTTCGGCTACTCGCCCTGTTGATAGGTTCTATTTGTCAGCTTTAATTGGCACCTGTTACTTATTTTCTATTGCACATATATTAAAGAAAATGTGGGTGAACATCAAGGTACTTTCGGAAAGGGAAAAGGTAGGTAGTAACACTGCAGGAACGAACCTCACAGCACCTGCAAACACAAGCACAAAAAATATCTTACTTTAGGAGGTTTTATAATCAATGAACAATAAACATATTGATACGCAGAGCAATATTCTAAGAAAGATTTATCTTGCAACTTTTTGATTAAGTGCATAGTTTTTGCGCAAATAATTAATGAAAGAACCCGGCCAGAACAATATGGAAAATGGCCCCCAGTCAAACTCTCTGAACCTTTTGGATTCTAGTAGTATTCGATGTGTAGATAAAAAGTGCCTATGGCCGCTAAGTTGTAGGAATTTATTTACTCGAGATATCGTCCGTCAAAATTGCACTATCCCATAAGGACTTTTAAGGTAGTACGACATACTTGTATATGTGCTACCTTGTTTAAGTCTGTAAATATTACTTGTTCGTGAGTGTCTGTTATGTGTGTATGTGGGCGCGCGTGTATGTGTGTGTATGTCTATTTGTTACGAGTGTGTGTGTATGTGTTGTGCGTGTGTGATATGCCATGGGGAGTGTGTGTGTAGTACGTGAGTGGTTTGTATGTAAAGTGTGAGTATGCTAGTGGAGATTGTATGTACATACAAAATATGTGCTATTACGGTGCCATTATATAAAGTGGCCGCATCGCCATAGCGAAGCGAAAAGCGATGTCAGAGGCAGTAAATCAACGGTTCCTACGTTCCCAGTGGTAACTTGAAAAATAACCGAACAAATAAAAAACACCCTTTTTAGGATATAGGACTAAAGACATAAAGGGCTTTTAAAAAGGAAGAAGAAAAAAGCAGAAGCAGAAATATTAAGAGAAGTATTAGTCAGTATATCTTTCTGGAAACGTATATCGTGTGCTTAACGTTTTTATAGATATAGATATACCTATCAGCGTTATACTTGTACTTACAGCATAGTGGAGTCCAGAGTAAGTATGCCTATTGGATGTGCGCATGAGAACAACTACCACTCCCATGGCGTCTCTTTGCAACATAAGCGTTGCACTCTTCGATGCATACAACATGAATCTTAGGAAAATTATTTATGAGGATTCACTCAAGTGATGTAGGGCCACGCTATGATTGTTGTAAGATAATATAAATGTTCCGCTCTGTTATAATCAATATGTTAAGTGATACTCGTGTGCGTATAGTTTGTACGCTTAGAAGAAAGTAGAGCAAAGTATCCTTTTAATGTTGTTGTGACGATCGAATACACACCAAACTAAACATTATGCTCACTTCTGCTACTGTATCGGGCTAAATGAGATGGCTCTACTCAACTTTGTTCAAAGTGTACGAGTTACATCTGCACGAGATTTACTTCACATATTATTTATAACAAAGCAAAATATTTACAATATCTTGCAACAATAATAAGTTAACGCTTCTTCTCCTGAGTGAGTCATAATTAATAAAATCCTTAGTTATACATTGTGTGTATGAAGTAATGCTTCGCTCACGTTGGAAATAGACGCCACTGAAGCTCTTGTTGTTCTCATGTGCACAGCGAATAATAGAGTGCATAAAAAATCTTAGATTTTAGCATCATGTTAATATTCTACGAAATTTTTCTCGGCGAGGATCGATTGCTCAGGAAAAATACAAGATAATATTCTATTACATTACAGGGCGAGCAAGCGAAGCTTGCGAGGGAGCCATTATTGTGGAACTATATTAGTCCTATGTTTACACTATGCAGTACTATATATTTCTTAAGGCTAGCCATACAACGTTGCCTTTAAATATTCAAACCATTATTTATCTTAACGCCTTTATTTGCTTGTCATTCACGCATTTCTTGCTCTTCCTCTCTTAATATTTGTGTAGTTGTTGTTTGAGTGTTGCTCTTTTAATTCGCGAAAATTCTATTTTTTATAACTGTAGCGAATTTCAGAGAACTGTTATAAACTTAAAAGTCATAGTTCACCACGAGAAAGGATTTTTCAGAAAAAAAAAATATTGTATTATTGTAAAGAGCAAGTCTAAATCTATCGATTTGAATTTTTTAAATATTTTTTTTATTTTTCCCAGCCTATACGAGCGAGTTAAACACAGCGCATTTGGGTGAAAAATGCGACGTACGCGATAGGTGTAGGCCCGCTCTTACTGGACGCGCCCACATACGAATCCCACACACACCACAGATACTTACTAGATACTTACTAACAAATAATATGTACAGAGTTAAACAAAGTAACATAAGAATAACCTATGTGGGGAACCTATGTGGTTTTTTTTAAGCAAGTATTGTACTACCATGTAAGTTCTTATGTGATAAAGCAACTTTGAGGTACAATATCTCGAGTCAATGAAAATTTACCACTTAACGGCCATTGGCACTTTTTATCCACGCATCGAATACTACCAGGATCCAAATTCTTGGACAGTTTGACCGAGAGCCATTTTCCGTAATGTTCTAGCCTAACCAAGAAAATTATTTAAATTTCTAACTATAAAATAAAAGCCTAAGCTAGCCCAAAATTTAAAAATAATATGTTTTAACGATTTAGCGTAAAAAGATACAATTTAATGTTTTTTTCGTTTTTTTTAGTACCTAAAAAATTCGCAGGTTTAGCCCTCAAACAAAAATTTGAATTTTCGAACTGCCACTACACTATTCACATGATTTTAAGAGGCTCAAGTTTTGAGTAAATTCTAGTCTCACTAAGTACTATCGATTACCATTCTTTTTACCAAAAAATTTTTTTTGACTGTACTGTTTGACTTAAAATGCCCCGTATACATAAATGCTAAGAAGCAGTCGTAGCAAAGTTGGCTTAAGCACTAGTCTGTGGTACGACTGATCAAGTGAGGTGTGGGTTCAAATACCCACCATGTCAACTCGGAATTCATTCAAAGTTGGTTTTGACTAGAATTTGTTTTCAAGTCTCGCGGCTAGTTCTGCACCACAAGGTGACCCAAAGGTAGGTTCAGTGAGAAGGTGCAGAAATAGTTGGCAAATGTGAGGGATACGGAGGTAGAAAAAGCTTTTATGCACCACAAGAAGACCCGAGGGTAGGCTTCGTGGGCGTCTTGGGTAGGTGTAGGACTGGTTGGACAAGTATGGAAACCACGGGATAAAAGATGGGGTATACGGGGGACTGATAGTGTTATTGATAGTGTTAGCTTCATTATTATTATTAGTGTATTATTTTGACAATCAGAAATGATTGTTCGTCTAAAAAAGGAAAAAAAATATAAAGTAAGCGGTAATATCACAACTTTGAATATACATAAACATAGACATTTATACGTATAACTTCTCTTCAAGAAAAGGTTTCAGAACAGCACAGAGTCCTGTAAGAGTTTACTAGTAGCAGTGGACATTTTACTAGCAAACAAGTACGTATTCCGCTGTAGCGTTGTCAATACACTACAAAATTTGTACAAACCTCTACTACTGCTGTAGTGAAATTGCTACGTTCAGCATCGGTCGGATTATTTCCTATGCTGAGTGTAGTAAAATTACAACAGCAGTAGTATATTTACGATAAGTTAAGTAGAACTGCATAAAAAAATTATTTGTACGATTTGGAAGAAAGTTATTTTTGCTAGAGGAGTCGTTAATTCACAACATAATTTTTTACTATTAGCGCTACCACTGAAGTACCGCCCATGAACCATCTTAGTACTACTCAAGCACCGCTAAAGTACTGCCTGAATTCCGCTCAAGCACCACTCTAAAGTACCGCTTGAGTACCGCTAAAGTACCGCTCAATCACTGCTCAAGTACAGCCCAAGTGCCACTCGAGTACAGCCAAAGTATCTCCCAAGTGCCGATCAAGTATCGCTCAAGTACCGCTTAAGTGCTGCTAAAGTACCGCTCAAGTACCGCCCAAGTGCCGCTTATATGCAGCTGAAGTATCTTCCAACTGTTGATAGAGTGCCGTTTAAGTACCGCTAAGGTATCGCTCACGTACCACCCAAGTGCTGCCCAAGTATCACTCTAAACTACTGCTCAAGTGCCGCTGAAGTACTGCCAAAGTAACGCTCGAGTACCACCCAAGTGCCATTTAAGTGTAGCAGAAGTACCTATTAAGTGCCATTACATGTCTGCTAAAGTTGTCTAAGGCCTGCCTAAGATCTGGGCAGGTCTTTCTTCATGAAAATCATGCACTTGTATGAATTATACACTAGATTGAGTCCGACACCACCTTGCAGTCGTGATCTTATATTGAGTGATCATCGAAAGCTTGCCTTGGATAGCCAACCGAGTAGAAATTTACTTCCGATTCCGATCCGTTTCGGATCCGAAATGCTGAGGTGCAGATCCAATTCGGATCCGAATGGCTGATCCGTAACGGATCAGAAGTGTGCGCAGTTACGGATCCGAATTAGATATAAAAAATGGACTTCAGATTACTACATAGGATTTGGATCCGATCCTGAAGTAATATATTATGGTTTGCGTTGGTCTGAGGAAGTTAAGTTGAGAAATCCGTCAGCATACACACAACATATTTTATCTACACAACAAAACAGATTACCTCATGATTATATGCAAAAGAGAAAAAAATTGTAGTGTTTTTGATTAGTTTGTGTTTATTCACACTATAAACCAAGATACGAGTATGTCAAATTGTATTTGTAATTATAAATTATGTATAAATACAAACATCTTAAGGTGATACATGCATAATTTTTTTATTGATCATCAATTGGACTCATCACCTTGGGTGTTATTTTCACTACATTTACGTTTTTTTGATGGATAACCGAATTCATTTCCACAAATATCTGATGCAAATAAATGATTTTATTTAGCTATCACGCCACACTTGCTTTGGTTTAACGAGGATTAGGTACGATTCAACTTTTTATCTTGCAATTTAAAACAAGTGCCGAATGATAGTGCAAAACTTTTAGATAATGATACTCGAGTTCAAGTTTTGAATTTCGTTCATAGATAACCTCGTTAAATTTCATTATTAAAAACTTGAAAATCGCATGCTCTCTGCTTTTACATTTAATGAACATTTAGCTGTAGGAACTCAGTTTGTCGTTAATTTAATAACTCTATCAAGAGATATTACCGCTCAAAGTTTTAACGCACTCAAATTGTCACTCGGTGTCAGTAGAACAAACCGTGTATCGGAAAGGTATGCTAAGAGTTCAGAGTGTTTATGTAAGGGCAGTTTAAAAAAAAATGCTGGTCATCGCTTTATTTATAAGGGCGCCTGTTTATTACATATGGATATTATAATTATGACATCACTATAATAGCCGTGCAATTAAAAAAAATTAATTACTATAATTTACGATGAATGAAACCTAGCAAACTGGCTATGTTACGTACAAGTGTATTAGCAGTGTGATTTTTCAAAATCAATACTTGACGAATTAATGTCCCATGGCGGTGTCACCATTCACATTGGACTACGCTAAGATACAGTAGGTAAATAATAGAAGAGAGAAATTCTCAAATACTTGTTTCAAGGCTGACCAATACAATACGGAACGCCCGCATACGTACCGCCTTCTCATTGGCGTATACTTACTACTACTTTGAAACATCAGGGCTGTTCCGCCTTTGCTTTAATAGTTTTCTCAACTCGCGTGGCCCAGGTGAATCGCCACATTTATTGAGCTGATCTACAGGTCACGTATCCTCTACATGCTGATTTGTTTTAACTCATTTTTTTTTCTTGGGCGTCAAAATTTTCGAGTGTGATAGAGTCTTCTGCTTTAATATCTTCCTGCCTTATTACAGGTCTTGATATCATCTGAGCCTTTCTTAAGTATCTACTATATTAAGCACGTTATGTTTTAGCAAGTCGAATCGCGTCTGTAGTTCATGCTTTGTATAATAAGTATGCTGAACTTATCCCAGTCGTAAAGTTGGTAGCTCTGCGATAATCAAATAAAAATTATTAATTTCTGACTCCAGTCTCTCTTCTCCGTCTACGATCTTTGTCCTTAAATGTCTGAACAAAGTTATCTGCTGCTCCATTTCATGTAGGCTGGTATGGCAAAAAAAAAAGTGTGGGTTACTCTATATCGTTTCTAAAAATTTTTAAATTCTCTACCGCTGCACTGCCAACCTCTAACTTTGACACAGTCCAGGAAAATACGAGGATGTTAAAATAGTTTTACCAGCTTATTTACTACTCTATGGGACTTTCTTTTATAAACCAAACACTTTTCTGACCGACCCATTTTTTTTTTGACTGAAACTTTTTTTTTAACGAATTTACATATTTAAAAAGACACGTGTTTCAAAATTTTTTTACGTATTTTTCAAAATAGCGATGATCGAAAATTTCAGAATTTGATGACTTTTGATTTCAAGACTCATTATTCAAAATGTATAAATCCGGTTCTATTTCAGCTAGAACCTGGATTGATTTATTATTTTCAAGCAAAGCTAATGTGCTCGAATAAAAAAAAATTTTCAATAACAATTGATTAGCAAATTTATATTAATATAAACAATTGAAATCTTTCAATCGCATTCTGCCAACTGCCCCCACCTTTTAGCAACTTTTTGATATCTCTTTCATATTTTCTGTCAAATTTTTGATCGGAAACATATTTTTCGATAGGTGAATTTTTATTTATATTAGAAATAAATAAATTTTTGTTATGTGGCATGTCTTGTCGGTGCGCAGATTCTATTGCATGCCTCATTTTCTGGCTCTATATTGTTATTCTCTGTAATACCAAGCATTATTTATATTTATTGGTTTGACTCGTATGGTAATGAATAGATAGTCTTACTCAAAATTATTAATAGATATTTTGAACTTTCATGTTAGTCATACCGAACTTTCCCGTAAAATATCTATTAGGGTACAGTTATTGCCAATGGCACATATCTTTGTAAATATAATTGTAAATACATATCAGTACATAATTAATCAGTTTAGATATTTCAAACTTTTATGAGTCAGACAGAATATTCGTATAAGTTATCCATCAAGGTAGTTGTATTCTAAAATTTAAAGGTTATCAAACTAGTTATATTATTTCTGAGTGACATATCATACAATCGTTGCAATCATAATTTATGATACTGTCGCATGTACAGGGTACATCATGAATTATTTTTAGATTTTTTCCTCATTTATTTATCAAAATATCGTGCAAACAAAAGATCTGCACTCTTTATGATGGAAGTAGTATGATGAACATCTAAGTTTAATAAAGAGGGGCTAGTTTTTTCATTTATTTGAATTATTGATATGTGCATGGGTCTTACTAAAAATGTAGCTAAATTTTCTTACTGCTCCTCGCCACATAATATGTATTGAAAAAATATTTGGCTACGGAAACATCATGAGCAGCATATTTACAGGTTTTTTTCTCTACTGAACAGATCTTGCAATTTTTTACTTTGTCGTAATATTCATAGCCAGCAAGAGCACGCGAACATTTGATTTTTACTGTGCCTAAATGTGGTGTATGAAATTCTTTCAACAGTGGATATTGTATTATTTCTGGTATACATGCTTGCACGGCAGAGGAGAAACAACCTTTTTTGACCAAGTACTAGTTCGAAACGATTTTTAATACATTTTTTTAACTTACACGTGAATTCGTTGAAATTAGGCCAATCAGTGTTTGCATATTTAGTTATCGCGCTGATTACGTCGTCAATCTTGCTTGCTTTTGCAAGTATTTTACTGTTGCATCTGTATCAATCAAATCGGTACCGTCACTTATAAGCAGTCTTGATACAGCGTCGCAGTTTGCATTATTATCTAATTTTACATACTTTACTTTGAATTTAAACCCCGATACAAAGCATGCTGAACGTTATAATTCGTTGTCTACTGTTACTGTTATGCCTTTATTTGGCCCTAAAATAAATCGTAAAACCATGCTGTCGATGCGTAAGAATATTTCTCTTCCAAATACGAAGCGGTCAAAAAGTTTACATCAGAGAAGTACAGCTATAGCTACCATGTCTAATATAGTTCATTTTAATTCGTTTCTTTTTAATTCTCCTAGACGCACACATTTCTCCCGGCCATCTTTGTGTACATGTAACAATATGGCAGATAATCTGGTATCTGACGCATCGCAAGCCAAAATATCCTATCTGTTCGAATCAAAGTTCTTTAAAACGCGTGATAAGCTCGATTTATCTTTAATCTCTTCAAGATTTATCTTCATCTCATTCAAAAGTCTTCTAATATTGATTCTTCTAATCGAACGTTTTACTACCCTTCTGATGAATGTCAGCTGATATGTTATTTGAGATGTCATTTGTAGCTTACCGCAAAATGGTGAAATTGATGAAAAAACTCTTTATTCTGCAGTTTTCAGAACTCTAGAGTGCCAAGTTGATTGTACCATCCGCATAGTACATCAAAAATCGTACCTTTCGAACCTATACAAAGCTTTTTTTTAATGTTAGAAGTTTAAATGATGTGACATGACATATCAGCTGACATATCAGCTGACATGTCACCTTTCACTTTCACAAAGATAAAAAAATAATTAAAATTACTACTCTTTAGGTTCGATAGACACGTTTTACGATGTATCATACAGATGGGGCAAACAATTTGTCACTCCACAGTGCTGACAACTGCAAGAGTAAGGAGTTTTTGATCGACCTTAATATTTTGTGATAAGCTGCAGATGACATATTAGCATGACATATAGGCGACCATGTCAGATGACATTTCAGATGACATATCTGTTGACATTCATTGGAAGGGTATTCATGAGATCATATAGTGACTTCAATTTCACCATCTGTTTTCCAAAAATCTGAAATAAAAATTAACCAACCTTAAAAAAGATGCCAGTTTGTTATCATTAGTTGGAAGTGGCACGCACACCATCGCATTTCTTTTAGTAACTGATTTATCCGCTCCCTGTACATTGATGTTCAACCCAAGTACCTCTGTACGCTTCTGAGTGGATTTACATTTTTCACGCTTGATCTTGAAGTAGTTACATCCTAAAATTTGAAGGTTATCAAAAAGTTGTATTTTTTGGTGACACATAATACAGCACAGATAGCTTACGTACTGTAGCTAAAAGAAAAATGTCGTCGCTAACACACGTTTACTACATGTGACGACAGTATACGGTAAGTAGGACGTGATGTCGTGATGACATCTACGTCATGTCACCGTCAGAAAGTCTCTGAAAGTACATTTATGTCAGTGTGACGCCATTTTTCTTTTAGCTACAGTACGCCATTTGAGCTGAGTTTGCCGACTGTAGGTCCCTAACACTATGAAAGATCTAATTTTTCCCATAAACACATATTCAACAATAATACTGACTTTCTTTAAAAATCAGACGATAAATTTGTAGCAATCGAGATAAAGAAAAAAACTATCCGGTATTAAAAATTGTCATTACAAAGAGTGCCAATTTTGAATGCATACGATATTTTGAAAAAATAATTTAGGGAAACAACCCAAAAAAAAATCTATGTTGCTAACCTGTATATGTGTCAGTATCTCATACATGAATGTAGCAACAATTATATGATATGTTACTAATGAGTAAACATTTTGTAATAGCAATAAATTTTGAAATACAACTACCTTGAAGCGCAATCCTGAAGTCACGTACACACCTTCTCTTAATTCTCTAAATGCTCTTCAACTATTGGGCAGACTCGTGAATGTTATCAAGATATGCGATAGTACCGTTCATTCCGCGCAACCATTCGTTCATTTTCTTTGGCAGATCTGTCGGCGCTGGTAAAATGCCATCTAGAACTTTCGTGTATCTGTACATTTCCTTAAACGTTACGATCGTAAAACATTTTGCGCTTTGCTGGTCAATGGTAAATCAAAGGTGCGCATGTGTAAGGTCTAGTACTAAAAAATAATCGCCCCCTTGTAGGCTTGCAAAAATATCGTCAATTATGTGCAGTTGATTCTTGTCTATGACTGTAAATGTGTTAACTGTTAGTTTACAAAATCGCCACAAATTAGTAAATTCACTTTTTTCTTCTTTTTAAATGCCCAAAATTGAGTAACTGATTCATCTCTTTTTCCATTAATGGCTTTAAAGCATGCACTATGTGCCAGCATTTTAGTGCTATCAGACGTTCCTCTCTTGTTGAGTCAATTTTTGTATTGCTTTTAGTATGTTAGCCCGTTGAATCGCTTAACAGATTCGAGCATTTATTCGTTAACAAATTTTATTCACCTACATTTTCAATTTCGACAAAATCTACTTCTCTCCGTTTTCATCTTACCTTGCTGAATAACAATTACGCTTCATCATCACTTTCGATAGCTTAAGTTTGTATTGGTCCTATATTACTTTAACAATATTTTATAACTGTTTGTGGATCAGTTTTTGTAGTGGTATAAATTGTTTTATGTATTCAAAATTTTTCTCATCCATCCTTATTATCAGCGTGGACACTTTTGTTATTATCCCCCATGTCCTTTTCGAGTATGTAGCATTCCAATCACTCTACGAACGTCTCCTAATCGTTCTGTTACGCCGAACATTGTATTCTCACACTGTCCGTCATGCTGTCTTCTAAGTTATTATTTTTGTTCATCTTTGCTAAAGTCGGCTGATTTAAAATCTTTTTTCTCCGTACCACTGTTCCAGTGTGCTACGATTTTGGCTTTTACTGATTTTCCAAGCTTCTTTTTTAGCTCCTTACAACTTTCTACTCTGTTGAACTCTATACCACGTTCAGTAAGTTCCGATATAATTTTTAGCTTATAAAGCGTTTGAGCCCTGCCCGTTTTGAACTTTTAGTCCTGAATTTCTATTTTTCTTCCTAGAGTTCCAATCACCCTACACTTACACTTGTTGATCTGCCTTTTAAATCATCCTCGTCGGCAATGTAATATATTGTGGGAGGATACAAGTGTAAATAAATTATTTACTTAGTGTAGTAATTAATGGATGTATTGTAAGCATGATTGTGAACATAAATGACGATCTACTAAGATATAGTAGGTATATAATAGTACACAGAAATGCCTAAGTATTACTACTTGCTTCAGGGCCGACCGTTACAATAATTAACGTTCGCACCCGCACCGCACCCTACCAACTCATACTAGCTACTACTTCTGAATATCACACCGATGGAATATGATTATTACAATCAGAGTCCAGACTATAAATGCATGCTTAAAGTTAAGAGCACTTTCAAATGAAGTTATCTTATTGTTTTTTAAACTAGCCTTTGGGGCTTCTAATATAAATTTTAATCATTGTAACATGAACGTAAGTATGAATTGATATGAACGCTGTCGATCATGTACCTTAAACAAAAATTTATAAAGCTGGCAACGATAAGATTGAATACCTAACTTTATGCACTTAAAAATTAACCAGTCGAAACCTTTTATTTGTGTGTACAGGAAGTTCGGGCGCAAGAGTCTGTTAAGGCTGCAGCTGCTAGTTTTGCAAATAGAATTGAGTAAGGTTGTGATTTACTTCTTCCGAAATTTTCTATTGGTTGGTGACTTTGCAGACATCCATTGTGCTCTTTAACTGCAATTTCGCGAAAGTACGTGTGGAAGCGATCTTGTGTTTAAAAGCAATCGTAAATGCTTTGAGTCCAGGTATCTTAGACTAGTGGTCGGTCTTATGGACTAAGCGAGTGCATACACTTGTATCGTCGGCTCAATGCAATAAAGCTACTTTCCAAACCATGTACGCAAAAAAGTCACTTTCGAGATTTGGAAGAAAAATGGTTACATTTCAGAAATCGAGGCAAGGAGGTAACGTTTCATATTTCGAGGCTAGAAGGTTACTTTCATTATAATTTTTTTTTTTTTTAATTCTAAGTCCGCGCTATATAAATGGTCAAGGGCGTGAATGAATGTAGCTTTGTTATTTATCAAGGAAATAAAAAAGACTGTATTTAAGAGAGCTTTCAAACTGCGGCTGGCATACGGTCATACTGGATCTACACCGCTTCGTAGCATAAGCGGACTGACTGCCAAACACGTAGAGGGCTAGCAGAGGAGAAAGCGCCTGTACATATATATACATACGTAACATTGAGTATGGGAATGTCGACCTAGCAAGCTAAGCTCAGATAGCGCCAGGGAGGAGAGCCTTTAGTTTACATTGATGTATACCTATAGGTATCGATATTTTGAGCGCTCTGATTGGCTGGAGTCTCTTCTCCCTGGCGCTCCCTTATCGGTCAAAACTCGTCAGTCGCCATCCCCATAACGCGCGCTTTTCTAGTAAACTACGCTGAGGCCTAGCGACGCTACTCGACGCATAATCATGCGCACACACACGCATACAAGGAAGAAAAATTTGTACTTAACACTTCCACCGTTTTTCTTGCTTTTTACTTTAAAAAATACGGCCCTAAACAATAAAAGGGCCAAGACTCTCATTACTTAAAAAATTGACATTTAGGTAAAACCTTGGCTAAAATATCAGCCTTCTGCTCTTTGGGGCACACATAATCTACTACAATTTCGCCTGTTTTACACTTTTACTTTAAAATGATATCGGGCATCGATGTGTTTAGTTCTGCGATGATAAGAGGAATCTTTTGTCAAGCAAATTGCACTCTTATTGTCAATAAGCATCAAAATACCAGAATTACACGGATATTTAAGATCAGCTAGCAGTTCCTTTAACCACATTGATTCTTTAACTGCCATAACAGCAGCCACGTACTTAAATTGAGTAGTGCTAAGGGTGACAATATCTTGGCACCTTGAGGCCCAAGTGACAGACACGTTTGAAAAAATGAAAACATAGCCAGATGTAGAACTACTGGTCTCTGTACAACCAGTAAAATCTGCTTCGGAGTACCCGACTAAGCCGCAGGATTTTTTGCCAGATCCATACTACATTAATGCTACCTATTTAGTAAGCCAGGACTCTCTTGATGGCCTGCCACTGGCTCTTATTAAACTTGTTTTGATTTCTACTTAGATACCCAACTACGTAAGAAATATCCGGGTGCGTAGTCATAGCCAGATACATCAAGGAGCCTATGGCTTCATGATAAGATATATTATATTCGCTCAGACCATTTTAATCTGCCGCCTGCAGAAATATCATTATGATCAGCTGGCACAGTGCCAGGATTACTTCCAAATATTTCAAGCCCAATAGACGTGTACACGTTTTGACTAGTGCACAAAGTTTTCTAAACCTATCATCTACAAACAGAGCTAGGTACACTTCATGCCCCTTGCACTCGCCAGTAAAAATACACTGATCTGCACTGCTTTCATCAAACTCAAATTGCTTCAAAAGGCTCTGGAATTCAGTATCCCAACATCGTGGGGCATGTTTGAGACCGTATAAGGGTTTTCGCAGCACGGACACTACGTCACCCCTCAACACACATTCTTCACTACACAGATCATGCTTTTGATTGCCCAGTTTCACACACACTCCTTTTGGCACTTCCATAGAGATTTCTTGTTCCAGCTCGCCATACAAAAAAGCTGACTAGACATCGAAAGTGACAGTCTCCAGATCTCGCAGTGTGATGTACGCCAGTAGCACTCGTAGTGAGTCGTATTTGACCACCGATGCAAATGTCTCTGAATAATCAGAAACTCTTTAGCACAGAGACGGACTTTGTACAGACTATGATAAGGTCCAGATCGAAGGTTGACTTTAAATACCCACTTTGAATCCACGGTCCTAGAGCCAGGACGTCTGGAGATCATCTCCCAAGTTTTGTTGTTTTGTGTTTCTGAAACTATTGGTGTATGGCCTTCCGCCTTTTATTGGATTCTCTTATTAGTCATCGACCTCAGATGCAGCTTCCTCATCATCCTTTTTCTGCCCTCACTCGACGTATGGATGTTTCTATTCAAACCTGTCATCAGTAGCCTCTAAGTTATCGTCGTTCTCCTTGGGAAGAAACCAGCTGACCTCGGGCTGAGCACGGTCTACTACTCGGTAGCTACTCTTCTTATCGAAAGTAACATATCTGCTGACTTGGAATTTTCTAGTCAAGGGTTTGTACGGGCCGTAATTTGTGAACTCGCCCTCATAGCCCACAAGCAGCATCGTTGAGGCTCGATGAGCCAACTTTTGAGTTTGTTGCTTGGGCAGACTCAGGTATACTGTGCAATCGAAAATCCGAACATGCTCCAGGTTGGGCTGTTTGTTCTGCCAGACTTCATAGGCAGTTTGTGACACGGTTGAAGAAACTGTCGAGTCATTGCAAATTCGGACAGTCACTCGAGAACAACGTTCGGGACCAGCTAGTTTGATCATTAGCTGATAAAAACATCAAAAAGAGACTTCTCGGCGAGCAGGACCTAACATACAAACGTGATATCGAGTTAGCGTACTCCCTGAAGGCGGCTAAACGGGACGCAGCTGAAATAAAGGCTGGCAAGGGAAAAGGGCGAGAAGAAAACGAAGTAGCAGGTCACGTGCGACTGCTGCGGTAGGAATGGACATTTTAAAAACGAATGAAAGTTTAAAGGCTCCTCTAGTGAAAATTGTGGTAAGCAGGGACATCTGAAGGCGGTCTGCAGGCAGAAAAAAAAGATCAGAGGGTAGCGGAAGAGGCAGGCGCGTCATGATAAAGGTATAAATAGGAAAAATTATGCATCAGATGCGGAGAAGTCGAGCTAAAGTGGCGATGAAAGCGTACTAAATAACATTTAAGTAATCATTGCGGTGATAGAGGAAAACCATTGTCTGTATATTTAACGGTTAAGGGTCAATTCGTCAGATTTGAAATTGACACTGGCTCTCCAATCTCGGCAATGTCATGTTTTTTTTTGAAACGCCTATAATGGAAAAAGTTGAAAATTAGAGAAACTGTGAGACGGTTTAAGTCGTACCAAGACGATGTGATCGTGCCGCGCGGGACCGTGAGAGCCAAGGTCAGGTTCAGAGATACGGTGGCAGAACTTGAGTTGTTTATCATTGATAAGGTTGGCACACCCATTGTTGGTCAAGATTTGCTTCTTAAGTTAAACATGCTACATTTTGACTGCGATAACAAGAGGTTAATAATCGGAGTAATCAAAAGTAAGCCCGTGAGAACTGATGAAAGCAAGCCCATTAAACTTAAGAACGAGTCGGTAGAAATCGAAAAGGTAAAATTACAAAAGTTTTTTCTAATAAATTGGGATGTTAGAACGGAAAGAAATTTAAATTGCATTTGAAAGAAGGGGCCAAACCAAAATTTTGTAAACCACGTCCGGTTCCTTACGCGCTAAGAAACAAGATTAAGACAGAAATTGACCGTTTAGTGAAAGAGAATCTGATTTAACCAGTGAATAATAGTGAATGAGCTACGCCAATAGTGCCGGTATTAAAAACAAATGGTAACATACGCTTGTGTGGCGATTTCAGTAAAACAGTAAATCCGTGTTTGGAAGTAAATAGTCACCAAATTCCGAGGTTGTAAGATTTGAGTACGCGCTTCGCAGATGGTAAAATTTTTAGTAATCTTGACATGACACAAGCCTACCAGCAAGTTTGGGGTGACAACGAGTCGCGTAAATTACTGATACTATCCACGTAATCGGCTGATGTACGGGGGAGCATCAGCGTCGGGGTTATTTCAGCGCGAGATTGAGACTTTGTTGCGGAATATTCCAGGAGTAGTGTCATATTTCGACTATATTTTTTTCATGGGAAAAAATCCAGTTAAACAGTCAGTACCTGATGTATTGGAGTAGATGGCGTCGTGCATATGAGCATTGATCATGCGGCTACACGTATACGTATCTATGCTAGCGGTGCGGGTGCGCTGGTGCCAAGGCAAGGCAGAGAATACCTGACTGCCGTGCAGGGCAGTTAATTGTTTCGCTACCACTTACTCGTGTGTCTGAATAAACGTTACATCTTCTACGGCTGTTTAATAAATTAAGTTACCTTCCACCTACGTACGTTCACAACAAGCGTAAAGGTAGCTCAAACGATCAGCTAGTTGCGCGTGCCTCTCTCAAGACAGATCAAGATATTGGTACGTACGCGTACATAACAGCGTTTTCATCTGCAAGTCCAAAAATTCACGTTTGCAAAAATCATGTTTTGTATTCTCAATAGTGTCGCATATGCATGTGTCTTTTCTCTCCACTTAATATTTATCAGTGGTGGTTTAAGATGAAAGAAGAGTAGAGGCGAAGCCCCACATGATGCGTGCTCCTTCCGTCAACGTCGATGACTGCGCTGCATCACCCACACCACGTTTGGTAAAATCACTAAACCAAAAAAACTGTGGCCGGTCGTGCCTGCTACATATACATTTGTAATGAAAGTTTTGGAGTTGCTTTGGCAAAAAAGGGATAGTAAGAGAACATACAGTCTGGCTATAAAGAAAAATTCGCTTGCTACAAAAAAACGTGTCGTTCGTCTAAAACATTCGAACACTGAGTGCAACTTAATCAAACATCAGTACTTCATAAGAACAAAAGAGTAGCTATGCGACAAATAAGATGATGTTGTGTGACTGGCTCGGTGTGAGCGAAAAAAATTGTATAATAATGATTTTTTCCTGAATGCTGAACGGAAATTTGGTCAGCGAAATAAGGGGTAAGAGAAAAAAATTCGCCCTATACGAGGAACACAAAGTTCGAAAAATCATTTTAAAAAAGAGTGCAACTTAATTAGTCAGCACTTTATTAGAACTTAAGAGTATAGGTATGCCATATGTAATATGATATAGTACCACTAGTCTTTCAATGTTCATTCAATCGTGAAAATACAATATAACATTGCAAAAAAGTGAGGCAAAAAGAGGAACAAATTTTTTGCCTTCGAAAACATGACGCGAGTAACAATGGGACACAAGGAACGGAATGAAGTTCGAACACAAACGAATAAAGAGAAGAGAGAATACTCAGATTTCTCTGTTTTTATTAAAGTTATGTCCGTATGTTTTCAAGAGAGATTCATAAAAAATTTACATTTATAAAATATCGACTTACAAAAAATATGTGTGTAGAAGAAGCTTTTATTTGTGCGCAGCAAATGAAAGCAAATATCCTTTGGATAATTTTCCTGGGAGTTTTCTTATCAGCAAAAGGTCGCTATAAACACGAACACGTTAGTAAACCACACGAGGGAGATAGTCTGCCTCAGCCACAGGATTATTCCGGAGCAGCTGCGATATAGGTGTTTGATCTTGTCCGTTCTCTGTTAGGTGACAGAGCGTCACCGACGAATCATTTTTCCATTTGCTGTTTTTTTAGTAGTAAATATGTAGTATTTTAAATATAGTGAGACACGTTATTTTATATTACTTTACGAGAGACAATAATCACACTCATCGCCGCTACTCTGCGAAATAATGATGTACCCCTGACGTTGCACTTTTTTAGTCAGTCCCAAATATCATGAAAAAAACATTCATTGATGAACGTTTCTACGTCTCTATTCCTCTCACGGTTATTACCGTGCAAAAAGCATTAGATACTCGTCGATCAAAATACTATATCTATTCTCCGAGTCAGAAGTATGAAATGGCTCGAAGCTACGTGCTTATTTGTACTTTGATGCTTGTAATTAAAGTATGTAATTTATCGTGTAGCATTAATGTGTCTGAAGTAAAAAAAATTTACTTCGTTTTCTTGGAGATCGTTTTAGTTTTTGCGTATCTAGCCTCTACTCCTCACACAATTGTTACCGTGCAAGAAAAATTAGATACTTGTCGATTGAAAGTGTATACCTTGTATCGAAGTCAGCAGTACGTAAACGAAAGAAATAATGAAGATTCATAAATTAGGCGTCATAATAATGAGTGTATGATGAGTGAAAAGGGTTTTTTCTTTTACTGATATAGTATAACATAAAACTTATGCTGTGTATCAATAAGTAAGTTTAAAAAAAAAATTTTAATTTAATATTTTTTAAATTAATCAAAAGTCGGACTGTTATTATTTAGAGTGTGAATTGTGAAATAAGTTTTTTCACTGTCCAAGCTTCCTTTTAATGAGCTTCTGCAACAAGTGACACTCACACGCACACACACACTCACACAAACGCATCACAAAATAAGTCTATTAGAAGTGAAAAGTGGTTTTTTTATTAATATTTTATAATCGTTAGAATGTGGTACGGTCGTATCGTCAGCGTTACGCGCACATCTCTTAAAGAGACCTATATTTGTAATTTGGCATGTGACATCATGTAACTCTTTTTCATGGAAATCGTTTTAGTCCTCGCACAGCCTCCGAATAAAACAATTTATATGATTAAAAGTTGGACTGTCATTATCCATAGTAGTGGATCAAAAAAAAAGTTTTTCCACTCGCCCAGCTTTCTTAACATGAGCTCCTGCAATAAGTATCATACACTTACGCACACACACACATACACACAAATGCTGCAGTCTGGGAATAGTGTGGTGCGCTTTTCCACTATCTTACGTGTGTTGAAGATGTTTTTATTTCTCCGCAGCAAATTATGCTGAACATTACTAACCTCATTTTTTCACTTCTCTTAGTGGGATGAACACGACAATTATCAGTTGGCAATATACTTTCAGAGGATAAAGAGCCTTGAAAAGCGGATACAAGAGAACGCGCATGACCCACGAGTAGATCCGACTTTTTCGAGAGTACTATTCGAGCGTCGCAAACGTGAATATATATTCTTTAATTTTCTGCGATAATTGTTTCATAAGCAAAGTGATATTATACGTTCTTGATATTCGTGCCATAGGTTATAAAATGTTGAGTACAAGTTTTTCGTCCTTGTATGCTTATGTATGTGCATGATTGTGCACCGAGTATTGCCGCTAGGCCTCAGCGTAGTTTACTGATAGAGCGCGCGTTATACATAATGTTACGTATATATGCACGAGCGTCTTCTCTTCTGTGAGCCTTCTACGTGTTCGGCATTTAGTCCGCTTATGCTAAGAGGCGATGTAGGTCCTGTATGACCGTTTGTCAACCGCAGTGTAAAAGCTCTCTTAAATAAAGTTTTTTGTATGTCCTTAATAGATAAGGAAGCTGCATTTATTCACGCCCTCATCCGTTCATTCTGTATCTTTGTTCTAACGGGTTATGGGCCAAGCACCCTTTTTCATTCTCGTCAGCTAATACAAAGTTTTTTTCGCTCTCCGGTGTTGCACGTAAAAGAACGGTTAGTTGACACAGATGGAAATAGAGGTAACGGCTAGCCTCGTGACCAAGATCGACGGGAAAAATTTCCTCGCATGGAAATTTCAGGTGAATGCGGTGAACACCATATTGTTTATTTAAAAGAGGCCTGGACTGATCTTCACTCCTTATCTGATCCAAGGTCAGGGGTATTGTAACTTGTAAAAAATGTGTGCTACGGTAAAGTCGAGAACTCTTGACAGAGCACTGTGCAATTATATTACTTCGTAGGATTACGATAATATTATTATCATTTCTTCGAAAGATTGTTACGATTCATATCATTTAAATAAATATATAAATTAACGTGTATTTAGCCACAAACATTTTATGATGTATTAAATCAAAGACTTAAGCAGTTATATATAAAAGCTCAAAAAATGTCTTAGGCGATGCATATGATGTACGTAGGAGCTTACGTAGGTTTCTTATTAGAAGAGGATCGGTTCATGCAAGAATGTCCGACTCTGCGGTTGAGATCCTAACAGATTAGTTTACTACATATCGAAGCTATAAGATACCTGATGGCATTGACGCCAGACTTAGGACTAGAGTCGCACTTGCGCAGAAGTGACTCGCTGCTATAGGCCGAAACTGACAGCGCACAGCTCGAAAGTCTCCCATTAAAGCTGTACCAACTCTGGCTTTGTCCACCATGTCTATCCATATGTATATATATATATATATATATATATTTCAAGCCCGTAGGCACACCTTACATACTACATCTATATTCAATGCAAAATCACTCATAGTAGGGGCGCCAGAGATTTGACAGATTAAGGCTGAAAATGTTGAAGCTGAAAAATTAACCTAAAACTACTAAAATAGATTCTTCTCACCATTAAATCTTTACATTAAAATATTTGCAATGTATAGGCAGCACACGAATTTTATGGCGATTTGTTGTTATTATTTAATCTATATTCAGACTATTGATTTTAACTGCCATACACTTGTCAAATCACAGCTTAGTCAGTCAAAATGCGAATAGATTCTTTAACCATCATCAAATAAGCTAAATAATTTCTTAAAAAACATTTATCAGTACATCTCGAATGTCCCTTGTTTTTTTATGTAAGGCAACAATGTGTTTGTAATATTATACTTAAATCTGCAAACAAATTTTATTTTTAATATAAAAATCCGATCAAGAGTCTACTTGTGCTTACTAGATTCAGAAAAATAAAAAAAAAAACAATGTAAGACATTTTATGAATTACAAAAATTCGGATTATCATAAAAAAGACTGAGAAATTTACTTCCATCAGTGCCACCAAGCACCTGAAAATTGCTGTTAAAATTTTTTTTTTTTTTTTAGTACTTTATTTGTCAGCCCTGTTGATTCCGCCATTTTTAAATACTGTAATATGACAATAGATTTCTCACTAACGCCTCGAAATGGTCGTTAATTGTATTAAAAAAAAAAAAAGTTTAACCTTTTGTCGGACATATTGGATCCGCCATATTAAATCGCCAGAATTTGACATAAGATTCGTTATAGGCAGAACTCCAAACAGTCATGTACACAAAAAAATATTATTCTAAGACTTAAGTCACTCTTTACAGGATTTTTAAAAGAGAATAAATGTTCTTCATAGCTTTTAGCCGCCATATTGTGTCCGCCATTTTTAATTATGGAAAGGGCTGCACAGCATTAAAAACTAGAGACAATAAGCTAAAATTTCCACCCATAAACTTTCTGAAAAACCTCAACCAATTCTGGGGAGCAGGGGGTCTCTGAGCCAAAAAGAATGCCCCATATACATATGTATAGATAGGCATGGTGGATAAATCCAGAGTAGCTGGAGCTGAGGTGGGAGACTTTCAAGCCGCGTGCTGTCAACTCTGGCCTATAGCAGCAAGTCACTTCAGCGCATGTGTGACTTTAGTCCTCTGTCTGGCATCACTGCTCGAAGAGACTCCATATTATCAACTTCTTTCATGTCTGATGATAAGGTTTTTATTCTTTCCCTTACGATATTGCTGAAGAGATATACATCAATGATAACGGATACAAACAATCTTAATACATCGGTTTATCACAAATGAAAGAGTTTTTGCATGATTGTCTACATCACTATGTTTCGTTTGATTAGTTATTATTAGAGATACAGCGGCGACAAAGCCATTGAAACATGGCAATTACAACGTTCCACAAATTCTTTTAAGGGTTGAATTCAAACTAGTCATTGACAAATCTGTACTTAAATCGTTCGTGATAACATTTGATTGGGTTGAATTTGGATTTAGTACTTGCCCATTATATATATGTTTTTACTCTATAACTAAAAAGTTTACTTCCTATTTTGACATTGTTTTGATATAAATGTACAACGTTTGTAGGAAAATAACATTTATCCGCTTTAAAAAATTATCCCTAAACCGAAGCTTATAATATTAGGCAGAATAAAGAGAATAATTATTTGATATAAGAAAACTATGTTAACTATGTATCAACCCATTATTTTATGTGGAAATATGCAAAAAAAATATTTATTACAAGCGAAATAAACTAGCCACAGATTAGTAGCGTAGGAAACGAATACCTCTTATATAAACTACTGAAAGATATTCACGTGAGGTGCTGCTATCTTTATTGTGAACTTTTTTTAATGCAACTTTTTGACAAGATAAGAGTTGCATCATATGCTTGACTTATTTGGGAATAAAGAAAACCTGACTTTAGTGAGGATGATCGTGTTCTGAGACCGATAGGCGTAAAATCAGATCATGCATTCTTCCTTAGGTACCTGATTTTTCATCTTCCACCCTTAACTCTCCAATTAATCTGGTATAATTAGAGATTGATGTTAATCTGAAATAGCATTAAATATCAAAAACGTGCGCTATCTCTTCGTTTTAGTGTTAAAATAGCGACACTGAAAAAAATTCGGCGTGGCTGGCACTCGATAGATGGCTTAGCTGTGCGCAGCATGCCATAGAGCAAGAGAAGCGCTATACCGTAGCACTTATGTCTTCGGACTTTCTATGTTGCTATATATCATATCAATATGTATATTATTATACTTGCTACTCTATGGCACGAGCGGAGTGTCCAGGCTCCGCTCCAAGGCACTGACCGGAGCTTGAGGTGGTTGTTTCCACACCTATTCAATATTTGACATATGTTACGAACCGTAAAGATCCCTTTTCATGGTCACGCTAAGACGCTAGAACGCTGAAAGTCATATAACATAGTTTTCTATCCAGTTATGTTTTTTTGTTCCCCATGACCTATGTCCCATGTGGCTAATCAGCTGCATCTGACTGCTATACATACGACCGTATAATATGTGTGGATTTGTATATTTTTTTACTGTTATTGGTTTTAAAATTAGAAATGTATATCCAAAACTATCATACATGAATTCAAGAATGCTTGGATATAGTTAAATAAATATCGTAGACAGCAAATTTTAATGCAGCAGTAACAACAGCAGCGTTGGCAGAAGTTAAAAGAAAATAAAAAAAGTATACCCGAAATCGTGTTTGGATCGACGAGGTTTTTCAGCAACAGAAATTTCACGGATTCTACAACTACATTTTTTCTATTTTGCAAGTACGAGAAGCCCGGTTTACTGATCATTTTCGAATTACAGTAACTCAGTTCGAGGAAATCTTACCTATTATAGGTCCTGTTATTCAAGAAGTTATATACCTGAAGCAGTAAGTCCTGGAAAAAGATTATGCATCTCTCTAAGGTAAATAAATAAAGAATTTTTTCCATTTAGAAATACCATGATAATAGAAAGAGCAATCGCTTATTTCTTCTAAAATATCAGATATTTAGCATCTGGAGATTTAAAGAGTTCCATGCAATACCAGTACTTGCGAGGTTTGACAACTGTCAGGAGTATTGCCAAAAAAACTTTTAAAGTTATTTGGAAGTGTTTTCACAGTCTTGTTCTTCCAGTATCTTTAAGTGCTGAACAGTGGTTAGCAGTGTCACAAAAATTTCAAGAAGTGTGGAATTTTGATCCTTGTATGGGGGCCCTGGATGGAAAACATATAATTATTCAGGCTTGTTTACACTTTTTTCGAGAAATAATTTATAGAAAAAGTCTGTCATACCATGCAATAATTAATTATAATTATAAACTTAAAACGCCCAACACTTGCTCAAAAGTCGAAATTAATTAATCCAATAAAACAAAGGTATATAAGAGCATGACACTATACATTGTATAAAGAGTCATGCTCTCATATACCATTGTTTTATTTAAATAATTAATTTTCATTCAGTCTCCTGATAACGCTGGTTCAACTTTTTTTAACTATAATGGCTCTCACAGCATCGTTCTCTTGATAGTGTGTGATGATTACAATTCTTCATTTGTTGATATTGGACGAGGCTGCGATAGTAGTTTTTTTTTAAATTCTTCTGTTGGTCAAAGATTCTGCAAAAAGCAAATGATTGTAGCAAATCTTTCCCTACTATCACCTGGTGGACCACATTTGCCTTATGTCCTGGTAGCAGATTAAGCTTTTCCTCCAACAGAATTCATGCTTCGACCATTCCCTAGAAATACTTTAACTCGTGTCATCGAAAAAACATTTGGAATTTTAGCAGCTCAATAGAAAATATTAAAGAGAGCCATTCACACTTCGGTGAGACTGCTTAAAAATTGTACAAACTGCTGTCTGCTTACACAATTAAATGAGGAGAGAAAACTACAGTGACAATAAGTACGTAACTCCTGATATTATTGATCAGGATGGAAATAGAAAATTTATTCCTGGATCTTAGCGAACACTGGTAGATGAATAGTCTTTTAAAAAAACTAGTGAAATTGGAGGTAACACAAGTACTTGTAGAGCTATTCTGATGCGAGATGAGTTTTTCACGTTTTTCAATAGTAAAGGAGCTGTGCATTCACAATATGATAGATAGTTGAACTCTACATTTGATTGCAAAGATTTAGAATTTTTTTTCAATTTCATCAAAAGTAACTTTTAATGTTTTCATTGCCAACATTAACAATCATAACTGTTTTCCTCAAGCTTAGATATTTAACTAAGTGAAGTACAAGTTTTTACTCTTTATTTTGTTCGTTTTTTGTGATTTACCTGCAATTATCTTATTATTTGTTTTTATCGGACTGTCTGCTACTTTGACTCTGTTAAACTTCTGCAGGCTACATTTTGACAATAAAAAGACATACAATTATTAAATGTTTTGTTTATTATCTTTTTTTATACATGATTAATCCTACACTTAAATTTAATGGAAGGATATGCAGTTAACTCCAAATAACGATAGATCAATTATTGTATTTTATTATCAGTGGCAAAAAAGATCGAACAGTTCTTGAATTGTTTCAGATTGATGACCCTCTGGAATTTTTTTCAAGGGACAGTCAATAATATGCAAACTTACGTCCATTTCTGTTATCCCTGGAGGTGCTGGAAGTACAGTTGTCTTTGCAGAAGCTCCAATGGCTTCGGCAATTTTATCGAAGGATTTGTTCAAATTATCAGATTCGGAAGGGTATTTAAGCTTATTTGATCTCTTACTTTTGCTGTGATACAAAATTTCACTGTCATCTTTAATATTACCATTAAAATCAGTTTGTTTCAACCCGTCCTCGGCATCACAGTTGATGACAGTTTGTCTTGCTCTTAAGTGATCCTTTATGAAAACCATTGATTCATAGTGTGCCCATTTAGTACTACAAGACGTTTGTCCAGAACTACTGGGATATTTTTTATTATGAACAATAGTACAAAAAGTGTCAACAAGGTATTTGAACTTCTTTTGAGCACTATCAGCAGTGGAAGACCCATTCATTGCTTGTGAAACTTCTACTCAAAGTTTTTGCTTTACTTCACGACCACTTCCAGGCAATGGTAGGGTAAAATTCCACAATGCCATGC
This sequence comes from Copidosoma aretas, assembly GCA_030522625.1. Classification (NCBI taxonomy): domain Eukaryota; kingdom Metazoa; phylum Arthropoda; class Insecta; order Hymenoptera; family Encyrtidae; genus Copidosoma; species Copidosoma aretas. The sequence goes on along the minus strand of JAPYYV010000149.1, from coordinate 12,455 downwards.
TAGTCATACTTGAACTTCAAGAATGAGCTGTTCCTCTCGTTCAAAATTTTTTGTTTCACAGCATCAGTAGCTTTTTTTTTTTATGCTGTCTTAGCTTTTTTTTTAGGTACTAGACTTTTATTCGTACTATACATTTTATTTCCATTGTTTAAATTTAAATGTTTGCTTATTTGATATCCTGCATCTTCCAATTCATGTATTGTGCAACCTTCATCATCCAAAGCCCAGAAAACATGAGATATAAATTCGATATGAAATTCGGTTAACGTTTGCAAACTCCCATACTTTTTTATACTATCACCTTCAACTGCATCTCCGCAATGCGTACAAAAAGACACTGCTTGCTGAAATTATGTTGTATATGTAATCAGGTCTATAATTATCCATGACATGATGATAAAAAAGGTTATGTATGCTAAATTAATAAATATTTGGGTTTATACTTCTGGCAGCTCAAACTTCATACCCATTTCTTTCTAAAATCAAATACAACCGCCTATAAACTTCACGTCACCACGCTAAACAGTTCGTTTGAATCAAACTTTACAGCGTTAACGCTTTGAGGTGCAGGTGTTTGGTGATTTAAGCATAAGCGATAGAAAAACACGCATAAAAGGGAAACCATACGTTACAATACTTTTAGCATTTTAGCGTTTTAGCGTAAGCATGAAAAGTGACCTTAAGAGAGCCAGTTGCACCAATTTTTTTTCAGTGCAGTGATTTATTAAACATGTCATACAATCAAATCAACCTCGACGATAAGGTAAAAAACTTCAATTGTCTTTGGACTGCCCTCAATTGGATCGTAGCAAAGATACAAAAACCATTCTTTCGACTAGCTATATTTTAATTTGTACTTAGTTGCAGTGTACTTATGATACTTGAGAAAAATGATAAAAGAACCCTACTCATACCTTTGATTTTATATTTTCTTGCAATGTTTAATAAAAATTCAAATGCATCTGCCGATGGATTGCCATCCACTACCAATAGTTTGGATTCCTTTAGTATGGTTAAATGCTGCTCTAGAAACTTTTTATTAATATTTGAAAAGTTTTCCATCTCACTTATTCCAAAACAGCAGTTTCCCTGTGCATTCACTATTGCTGTATATCTATAACAAAAAATAATATTATTTGATGCCATTCATTTTTTGAGACAAATATTATAACTTGTTATACTATATATTTTGTCTACTTTTGTTTTATTATCGTTGATTACTAATAAACAATTACATGTAGTTTTAGAGCATGCCTGTTTTCTTCAATCATATTAAAAGTTTATCTGGCGTTTCATTGAGCCATTGGGCTGATTTTTTTGTTTTTTTTTAACAAGATTGTCTCAGAAAAAGAGCTTCAACTATTATCAAGATTACTTCTTAAGAGATTACTAGGGAGTACGAGCAACATGATTTAAAAAGTTAAATACAAATAAGATCCGCTACTTTTACTGTATTTTTTTTTATAATAAAGTGTTTGGACCTCTAGAGAGGTATTAACACTGCTATATATTTGTGTGCAGTCTAAAACTTTTGTATTTTGCAATCGCACGGTAACTATCTTGTTTGATATTTGCATTTAAAATAAAGGCCTTAAATTCAATAACTAACTAAGCGTTTGGACAGCATAGAAAGGGCAGTCACATTAACAACATTTTGAAAGGTACTTCCCCTTCTGCTTTACACACCTTCTACAAAATAAGTTATAATTAGTTACTTTCTTAATTGTTTTGCATCAGTAAAATTATAAGATCCATACCTTATACCCACAGGAATCCACCTACAGCACCTACCTACTAGGGTGGACGTTACTTTTTATTTATTTATTATTTTATTTCTTCATAGCATAAATGCATTCATTATACCTAATAACTCATAAAAAACTTGGTTGAACCCGATCAATCTGTTTTTTCACGTGCCGCAAAGCACTGGAAATTCTTATGGGTATTACACGGTAACAATCCGAAATATCTGTCTTTTGACATTGAAGCTGTGAAACGAAATATTTTAATGGTCCAAGATACATATTTGAATGTATTTTTACATTTTAAATACGATGATAATATCAGTTTTTACAGATTCACTGGTTAAAAAAGTTATTCACAAAAACTCACAAATAAGTAAAATTTTCCGCGAAAATGACACAAATACAAGCTAAAAGTTACGATTGTCACAAAAATAATTAAAGCTATAGTTGTTTTAGCAGATATATTTTATAAGTGTTAATCCAAAAGCTTCATTTCTGTTTTATATGTGTTTGTATGTACTTCGAATCAGAGTTGTGCCTATTTTGTTATTCAAAATTGTATACTGAATTCTTTTCAAAAGGTAAAAAGATCATAAATATTCCTCAATATTAATTTTAAATCAAGATGTTTTTGTATAATAATAAACTATACAGATAAATAAAAAACCAAACTAATGGTTTTGGTAAATAAGTAATCATCTTGAAACAATTTTTGTATCCAATACATAAGCTTTAATTTTGATTGAATACAAGTTATTAAGAGTTAACATTGGGAGTAAAAAGAACACAGTGAAGTAATTTTATTGATCTTATAGGGCACATATTAAATTAATATAGAATTTTACTTCTAAAACGCACTATAATATGAAAGTGCCGATCAAAAGCAAAAATAAAAAAAAAAACGTCCTTAAGTGTAGCTCGAACACATAACCTCCTGAATACCGGAAAGATGCTTTACCAATTGAGCTACCGGGGGGCTGCGATTCCTATTCACTATAGGTTCTGATTAATTTTTCACTTTCGCAAATTTTCGAAATCAGATGGTTAAGAGTCATAACTAGATCAAAGACTCGGAAATTTTATTTGTAAGTGAATTTTTTGCCCTTTTAATTGGTAAAGCATCTGTTCGGTAAGTAGGGGGTTGTGTATTCGAACCACACTCGGGGACGATTTTTTTCATTTTTTCTCACAATCGGCACTGTCATATTATAGTGCGTTTTAGAAGTAAAATTCTATATGAATTTCATACGTGCCCTATAAGATCCATAAAGTTACTTTACTGTATTCTTATCTATAAAAGGGCAAAAAATTTACTTACAAATGAAATTAGGAGTGAAATATTATTTTCTAATATAAAAAGTAAATATACGATTTATTTTTGCATAAGTTATAATTTTGTACGATTAGATAATAAGCGACTATAATCCTGCACGATCGTCATCAAATAATGCCGGTGTTACTCATCTTTAGTGAATATATTTTAAAATTTCGACAATAATTTTACGTCTCTTTTAGCTGTATCATTGACAACTTCTAAATTTTGAACTATTCTTAGTCCTTTAAGGAAATCTATTTTTTTACCCCAGATTTACGGGGATTCTAATAAAAATAATACACTGATTTTAAAACGGTCAAAGAATAAGAGAGACTCTGCACACAACATGTGGCAAAGATTGTATTTCATTAAGAAATTTCAGTTGTTACAATCGAGAATAATGCGTTTTCCTCTAGAAATGAACATGCAATCATCATTCGCTAAAGCAGCAACTATCCGTCGTTTATTATCAATTGATATATTGTGATCCAACAACGATAGAGCAGCTGACTGTGGTGAAAGATACCAAAGATGATTCCTGAACTTTTTTACTGCATACTTTGATATTTCCTCATTAATTAATTTGTAACCATTTAGATTGTTTTTAAATTGTAAATCTGGTTCTGGCGCTTCTGTTGCAAAAGTCGTACGGAACCACGCTGGAACGAAAATTTTGACTATGAATGTACAAACATCCAGATAATTATTATATTGCTTTAGTTTATTTTTAGGGACACTTTGACGAAATATAAAAATCTCTAAGCAGAAAATCGCTTTCGCCATGAATCGAGCATGATGCAGAGCGCCAGGTCGGTAAGATTTTACTTTATCACGAAATCTTCTTCCTAGAAAAATTATAACAAGTTTAATAAATTCCTTATAATCATCACGAACGTGGTCTTTTTTTTATATTTCCTAACAGAAATTCAAAATTGTATCTTTCACATCTAGCAGAGACTCGGATAAAAAATCGTCAGTCATGCCTGGTTCATATATATTTTGATCTGCACAATATCATAAAATTTAAAATTTTCTAAAAAACCCTGCTTCAGGTCCAAACGTATTTCCAAACTTTACTTCGAAAGCACATCGTAAAATAAGCACGTAGATGTGATGTCTGCAAATGAAATATAAAATCTCTCGTTCTAGTTTTTGTTCTAATATCGTACAAGCTCCACTAAAAGTCCGGTATTACTTAATGGGCTATCACAGCATAACGCCTGCACGTTTTTAAGCAAACTCTAATCAGCTAATGTTTCATAAACTGCTTCCGCTTGATTTTTTCCAGAACCTGATTCTATCAATGGAATGCCTATGATTTGTTTTTTTGAGCCTACTGTAATAATAACAGATAATATGTCTTTCATTTCTTTCCGGAAAATACCTGGAAGTAATTTAGTATCCCAATGGATATTACTTGCTGCGTCGCAATTTTGGGTGAAAATCATGTATTAAAGTCGCATTCAAAATTAAATTAAGGGCATCAATCTCAAATGCTTCTGCAGCAGCCATAATTATATGTATAGCATCTCTTTTGTTTCTTTAACAATTATCGAGTGCTGGTGCAAGTCTTGAAGTCATTGAAAATTTAGTTCCTCTCCTCTTTACAGGTGGTGTAGAATGCAATGGTTGTGAGTCGGACTCTAGTTCGATCTGTTTTTCTAGCTCAGCTATAAAATAGAAGGGGCGAACATTTAAATTTCATAGTTTTATACATACTATATAATATTTAAATAAGCAGTTATAGTTGTATTCATTATTAACTCATAGAATATTGTTGCGCAAAATTTGTACATCAACAAAAAAATTTAATCCCAATTTAAGAAATAGAAAATAAAAACGTCAATAGATGTTAAAATAAAACAAAAAAATAGAAATTAAGCACAAGCAATATTAATCTCAGATCAGTATCAAACAAAAATTATAACCTTTTGAGGCTATTTCTGATTGCATATTGAGCTGTTGCATTGTTTGACTTTGATAAAAAATTTCGTTTTTATTTAGACATGCATCACTAGTTATCTTTATGGGCAAATAATTATCGATATCCAATTGTGATAGCGATCTTGTAAGTGTCTCAACCACTGTGGCTTCAGATGTACTACTGCAAGGCAATCCTAATGATGATAAGTCCGTTAAAAATTGTGTCAAACATTATTGATTAGAGCAATATTTTTAATTTATATAAACTAAAAAATTTATCAAATAATTACTATCATTCTAAGAATTGGTCACAAAACTATTTTCTTTTATTGAGTATAATATATGTAATGCTTGCATACTAATAATAATAGTATGAATTCTGAATATTAGAGAAATACGCATATTAAAAAGTATTGACCCCTTTGTGTCCGAAAGAGTCGATTGTCTTCTTTATTCGTTATTAGCTAGAGAGCATCTTTTGTAGCTATATTACATAAACTGTTTAAATGTAACATATATTAACATATATGTTTCTTTTTTTTTTTTCTTTTTTTTCAATACAAACTGCCGAGAAGCACTTTTCTGAATGTTTCTCAATCGCTCGTATTCTTTTTCCAATTCGACGACACAATTGCCAGCTTTTTGGGTTACGATTCGAGCTTTTACCGAAAATATGAGATACTCATCAATAACTAATTTTGCACTATCGTGTAGGTTGTTGTGAAGACGTCGCAAGTTGTAGAATAAAACGAGTAATACTTGTTTTATTGATGGTAAATTGTTGTTGACTATGATCCGATTGGTTATGATACCAATAAAAGGCATTTTGATACGAAAGTCATATGCTATGGTGAAAAAACAAATCAGACACTATGAATCTTATTATTATAACAATAAATGTACTGCACACAAATATAAACTAAAAAAAATGAACGATAAAAAATACACTATAAATTATGAATGTAATGTCGTCTTACAAGGAAGCAAGAAAAAACCGATCTGATGGTTGTTAAGTATTGTTGCAGCAACAGCTGATCTAAAGGCCAGTACATGGACAAAAAAGAAATAACGTACTGCATACGGAAATAAGAAGCAGCAGCCAAAAATACGCATGTTTCATTATGTGGTTGTTGGCACTACTATACAGTGTCTCACGTCGACAACAAGAGCATGCGCATGACGCATGTGCATCGTAGTTAGTGCAACAAGCCTGAGATAGCTAAAAAACAGACCTACTACAGCTTCATCTTGGACGGGAGAGTGATCTGCCTTTCAGCTCTCATGTATATGTTAGGCTCAAAGGCCGAAAACGGCCAATGGCCGAAAAAAGCATCCATACCTAGTTTTGGTAACTGCATTTTTACAACACCTAGGTATGAGCGGTTTCAGAACGTCCATATCTAGGTGTGTGTACTTTTGACCATCCAAAACTAGGTGTGGAATTTTTGGAATTGCCAAACCCCGTTTTGTCAACAAACAAACTTTCTTAACTGATTACCTGAACTAAACTGTTTATGTACGTTTATCAGACACGACTACTACGTGGGAGTGTCTCGTCATTTCACTTGTTTTCAAGTTGCTTAGTTTAGTATTATTTCAGTTACTGTACAAGCCACATATAATGGATTCAAAAGAAAATAAGAAAGAGTTGTTTTAAAAAAAATTAAGTCATATAATTAGTGAAAACCAAAATCAGGGATTTTATTTCAATCATGATGAGTACAAAGTAACATTGAATGAAGTTTTAGAAGCACAGAATAATCGAAAAAAGTAAATTTCGTTAACTACAAAACAATATCGTCGTTTGAGACGATTTGACGTAATCAAAATTGGCGAAGTTCAAAAATTGATTGAAAAACCTATGACAGAAGCTAGTGAAATTCGTTATTTTGTTGTGATAGATGATATATATGAAATTCTTGAAAATACTCATATTATTAGTAGACACAAAAGAACTTTTTTAAACAAAAAATTTGATTAGTAATAAATTATTATTTAGATAAAACTGACGAGCAAGAGAAAAAAATTACTTTAAGATTGAATGGAGCTAATTATTGTCTCTTCTGCAACAAAGAAGTATTAGGTGCTCAGAAGTGTCAAGTTTGCAATCTTGATGTTCATCTTATTTGTGGTTCAAAAAATTTGAAGAAGAAGAGGGGTACGGTCAATTGATCACATGTAATTTATGTATCAAAAAGACAAGCATAAGAACTAATCAAGATAATTCTAAGCTGGGATTGCAACAACAAGCAGAAAAAATGCTTTCTATGTCAAATTCAAAATTACCACTCATTGAAGTTGAGTCCAATGTTGTTGTTAAAGTTCCGGATGTTGACAGAGGTCGGTTTGCTCCTCGGAGTGTGCTTGCTGTGGTTACGAATGTAAATTTAGATGGGCTTTATAAATTAGGTACGAAAGACGGTATTTTAGATCGACTTTATGCTCGAAACGAATTCGCGGAAGCAGATTCGCCGTTCATAAAAATCGAAGACGTTCCGAATTCTGACATATCCCTTAGAACAGCATCGGCTATGAATTCAGAGTCAAAACAAGGCTTCATTAGCTGCTCTTATGAAAGGCACTGTATTACTAAGAATTGTAAATGCCAAGCAAACAACATTTTATGTAATTCTAAGTGTCATCCAAATAATGCTTGTAAAAATAAGTAAACTTACTTATACTAAAACAAAACTTCACTGTATATTGTACTAAAATTTAAAAAATAAATTGACCAAGTATAAATTTAAATTACTGATTTATGATATTTATTAAAAAAAAGGTGATAAATTAGGATATAAAAAAACTCTTTTTGATTTTTTTTTAATCCATAATTTAATGAAGTTAGGAGGCACTCCTGCGTAGTAGTCGTGTTTGATAAACGTACATAAACAGCTTAGTTCAGGTAATCAGTTAAGAAAGTTTATTTGTTGACAAAACGGGGTTTCGCAATTCTGAAAATTCCACACCAAGTTTTGGATGGTCAAAAGTACACACACCTAGATATGGACGTTTTAAAACCGCTCATACCTAGGTGTGGTAAAAATGCAGTTACCAAAACTAGGTTTGTATGCTTTTTTCGGCCATTGGCCGTTTCGGCCTTTGAGCTTAACATATATACCGCTCCAACTCTGATGCGCATGCATAGCAGGCAGCTTCTTTGGTCTTACGAGCTTTCTTACGCCCTTTCTTTCACTGAAATTTCGTGATTTCAACTTTAAACCAGTGAGATTTATGATTTATTCACCTTTTGAAAAGAGTTCAGTATAAAATTTTAAATAACAAAATGGGAACATGTCGGATCCAGAAGTACATACAAACACATAGTAAACAGAAATTAAACTTTTAGATTACCACTTTTCAAATATATCTGCTGAAATAACTGTAGCCTTCATTATTTTGTAACAGTTGTAATTTTTAGCTTGTATTCCTGTCATTTTCGCGGAAAATTTTACTTATTTTAAAGTTTTTGTTAATAAATTGTTTTAATCAGTGAATCTGTTATAAGTTAACCAGTAAAAACTGATATAATCATCGTATTTAGGAGGTAAAATACATTAAAATATGTATCTTGGACCATCGAAATATTTCGTTTAACAGCTCCTATGACAAAAGACAGATATTTCGGATTGTTACCGTGTAATACCCATAAGGACTTTCCATGCTTAATGGCACGTGAAAAAACAGTTTAATCGGGTTCATCCAAGTTTTTTCATGAGTTATTAGGTACGATGAAGGCATTGATGCCATTAAGAAATAAAATAAAAGATAGAAAATAATTAACGTCCACCCTACTGCCCACCCTAAAAAATAGCAATGTAAGATTGGTTTTATTTATCCATTATCTTAAATCATGCTTATTAATGCTGTTCTAAAATACTTTTTGAATTAACGTCAGTTTACTCCTAATTTTTTAGGTTAAATTTCAAATATATTGTTACCATCATGCTTAAGCATGATATTTAATCATATGGACACAACGAAAAGCAGAGTGAATATAAAAGAAGAGGGAAAAAATCAAACTATAAATAAAAAACTAAAACCTTGACACTGTAAGAACATATTTCTAATTGATGTGACCAGCAGAATTGAAGACTACAAACTTATAATACAAAGGCAAAAAGAAAGACACTAAGCTAGTGGCACTAATACAAAAAGATACATAAAAAACTTACAAACTTTAAGCGAAATATTTTTTTGATACAAAGTATAAGATTAGAATTAGAAGCTCAACTTAAAATAAACATATTCCAGTAAAAATAAATATTATCTCTGTTCGAATACGAAAAACATTAGGTTAAAAAACTTGAATGATATCAATTTAGATTTGTAACAACGTAATTAGAATATTTTGGAATAAAAAAATATCGTCTATATTCACGGTCGAAAATTATCAGATATTTAATGAGCTATAAATTATAGCTGTAATTACAGCTATAATCATGTATTTTATAGCTATAAATACGTATCAAAAATAGCTATAAAAAACAGTTGTTAATAGCTATATTTATGTATAAAAGAATTGCTATAATTTTTGATAAAAGTAAATCAATGATTAATTTTTATTATTATTTCCATTCTGTAAACGCTTAATACATAATGGAAATACCATAAAAAATTTTTTACTGATTTTTTTTTCACCTAAAATTGTAACTATTATCTTACATATTAAAATATCTACTAACACCTGTTTTTTATAGCTATTTCTGACACATACTTATAGCTATAAAACCCATGATTATAGCTGTAATTACAGCTATAATTTAAAGCCAACTAAAGAGCTGATAATTTTAGACAGAGTTCTTTTATTTGAAATATAGAGTTATAAAAATACCATGCGTTATTGAACTACATACTATTATTACATTCAATAAAAGAAACTTGTAATTAATTCAGAACAGTAAATTTTTTACGGACATTGCCAAAATATCTGTATTATCACAAAGAGACAGTATAAACTTAAACTTAGAAAAACTGACACTAAAGTTGTATCAAAATGAACATTGTCTGAGAAAAAATGTACGAGTAAAGACAAATATAAATGCAAAGACAGAAACAGAGAAAAAATGACACTACAAGTTCTAGAAATAAAATATATTCTAGAAAAAATGAATCTAATTGCCGATTCAGTCAACGAAAGAAAAATAAATCATCAATTCAAATTATTACGGAAAGATGATGAAATACACTAGACATAAGTAACTATAATTTATAAACAGAAAAGACTAGCCTAAAAGGAAAGGTAAAGGTATACGGACATAGATAAGCTATGCTGATACTGCCTCACCTCCCTTTTCCCCCTGGTGGAAGTGGTTGGGGAAAAGTGCTTTCTCCCGTGCTATAGCACGAGTCTCACTCTGACGTCAACTAATATGGATGGGTCTAACGGCCCCCTCCTACCATATAGCCCGAGCACCTACTCTGACGTAATAACTCCGGATTGTTTGCACATGCTCTAATGCTCCCCTCCCCAATCTCTGATCGAGCGATGGGTGGTAGGAGATCTCCCTCAGAACACCGTGCACGAGCTACTCTCCAGCATACTACATCTAATGCTTTCCCTACTATAGCGCTTGCTACAGCACGAGCTTCCTCTGAATCCCCGATTCAGATCCCGATCGAGCGATTTGAAGATAAGCAGCTCATTTACATTATCGGCCGAGCAGTGGTCTCTGTCGTATTCACATGACAAGGCGCGAAGTCCAAAGTCCGAAACATTTGTTGATTTATTAATACTGCTGTATAATCATGATTAAATACGCTTGGGATGCACTCTTTATCTCCAGAAGTATGATGCGCATGCGCTTGCTCTCTCGAATGTATTACTTTTAACGCTAGCCTATTCATCTGAGGCAAGCATGAACGCGTCGTGTAGAACGCTTTGCACAGGTTATACTATGCCTGGTTCGTCTTTCTTATCAATACGCGTATCCAACGATGCGAGTCGCTAGCTTTTTCGACTCAAGTGCTGAGAGGCGGTGGAAAATATTTCTGTGGACGAGTCATTGCGGAAGATTTTGTCGAGGCGGGCTAGAGAGCGAATGAGAGGAGGTTGAAAAGGTTTTTGCAGTGAGTCATCGTGGGGAAGTTGTCGAAGCAGACAATACAGACAAAGGAAAAAAGTGTAAAAGGGAATATCAGGACGGGATGTACGTATGCGGTTAGGAAAAGTGTAGCGCTAATCTTTATATCTCTCATCTACCCCAACTCTCTCGTTCTGCTTGAGACGCCCGCTTTCTCATCAGCGTAGGTATTTCTCTTATCTCCCACGCGGTCCTTTGATGCCTGCTTACTCTAAACCTGCTTAATCAAGGCGAGAGATATGCTTTGCAGAAGCAAGCACGGTCACGTTGTGTACAATGCTCGGCACGAGTAACACGTTGCCTAATATTCGTAACTCCTTTCTTACACATTACAATATGCTAGCATAAGGTTTGTATTAGCGGATGTGTACGCATCTCAAGTGATGCAAGTTGCTAGCTCTTTCATTACTAAAATTATAAACTTAAAGCGGAGCAGATCCCGACGCTGGACCACTCTTTCACACAGCCCAGTGCATATTAATCAGGACTGTTGAATTGTATGTGTAGCTGCAAAAACCTCCGTTGTAGCAAGTTAGTCGACGAGTGCACAGATAAAAATCTTATATCATCAAAGAAGCCCTTCGGAGAGAGGTAAATCTCAGTAATCGTAGCACCAAGCCAAAAAACTTCTTTTTAGAGTCATTTCCAGGATTGTAGCAGCATATGATAAACAACAGTTTTTGAAGATATTTCTATCCCTAAAAACTGTGAATGTACATTTATATGCATTCGTGCGCGTGCGATCGTGTGTATGCGAACGTATGCATTCGTGCATGTTTATGCGTGTCTTTACTTTTGTGTGAGGGTATGCATGTGTGTCCATGGAAGTTTATGCGTCTGCGTTTGTGCATTGAGTATACGTGTGAATTCGTGTGTAGGCAGGCATGTACGTTCCTCTAAGTGTATGAATATGTATACGTGTACGTCCATGCGTGTTTATACGTGGGCGTTTACGTGCGCATATGCGTGCTCGTTCGTACACGTGTGTGCGTTTGTGCGTGTATATACTTGCGTATGCATGTATATGCGTGTGTATGCGTATGTGTGTGTGTGTGTGTGTGTGTGTGCGCGCGTGTGTGCATGCGTTTATGTGCGGGTTATATTCACTTAGAGAATCATGTTAGAGGGATAATCGCGCTGATTGTCACTTTCACATGTGATCTCATAATATGCACTAACGGCAGCCAAAACAACTATGATTTGCACCATAAGATTTAAGATAACAAGTGAGTGCAGCACCTGTTATTCTTAGGGCGAATCGTGGTGTCCAGGCAACGAAACTTATTAATGTGAACTAGAGTGTCTCAAAAAAACCGACTATTTTTTTTTTTTTAAGGAACATTGAAAAACCGTCAGAGTATCCCAAAAAACAGACCCTGTGAAAATTAGAGC
>JAPYYV010000148.1:0-41520 GCA_030522625.1 Copidosoma aretas | reverse complement strand
ATGCAGTAAAAAACGAGTAGTATGAATTATATACGAAACCAAAAAAAAAAATAAAAATAATTCTATAAAATTTATAAAAAAAAAAAAAAAAATTTTCCATAACTGTTTATTTTTTTTTTTTTCTTTCTGTTTATCACGGAGAATGTTGGTCTTTGATTGCCGAATACGTACTCAAAATCTAGATTCTGTAAGATCGATAGTTTTTGCCAAATTTTATTTTACATGTAAAGAAGTGTTTTCGTAAAACTTAATACCTTCAGAATAATGCAGCCAAATTTGTATTTTTTAAAAAGCTACTTACTCTTTAAGAGATTGACGACCGTATGTGATTGAAACCTAAGTCTATAATCCAAAAAAAGATGTATAAAAACGGCGCTACAAGTGATGCATATTATTACCGTAAAAAAAATTTCATTAACTTTTTATTTTTTTGTGTTAGGGGACATTATATTACAATATTTATTAAAAGATAATTGTTCTATAAATTTACAAAAAAAAAAAAAGCAGTGGGTGCTCAGGCACACAAGTATAAAGTTATATTTTTTGGCGGAGAGAATGTTGATATAGCTTTTACGAAAAGGTATTTTAAATAACCTTATTTAATATATCTGAGTTGGTGCGATTATCGTTAGAGTACAAATATTATTTGATTAGGTGTGGTTTTCAGCTACAACATCATTATTTGTCCGAATCTATGTTAATGAACCCTTTAGTTAACCTGTTAAATATGTTATTTTGAGTCTATCTTTTTTTCCCGTCGAGTTGTAGCATTTTTTCTGTTTTTAAAAGTTATGGTGCTCTTAAATTATTTTAGAATAATTTATATGTATACGTTTTCATATCCTTAACCTGCTGTAATTTTTTGATCTCTTTACCATTTTTTTACTAAGGTATACCAGAAATTAGGAAAATGGAAGTTACGCGGTAACGTCGATTAAAGACTTTTAAATTGTCCGCCTCGTACCGTTTAAAAACTTATAAAAACTGTTATTTTTCACCTTAATTTATTTATGTTCAAGACATTCTGTTTACGCTTGCTTGTTTTAAAATATTAAAAGTGATGCGTGCACAAAACCGCAAAAAACTAATTTTGCATACTTGTCTTGATTTTTTAAAGAAGCAATAATTTTTTCCAAAATTCTTCCATCACTATTCCTTGGCTTTGGACAAAAACGTCACTTTAAGATCATACTATTTTCTGATATCATTTACTATTGATCACAAATCCATGAAAAGCGTAAGAGTGAATGTTAAGTTTCTTGCAGTGAAATTTTTTTCACGTGACCTTAAAAGGTTACTTTGAGAATTAATTACCAAATTATGTAAAATGGTTGAAAGCAAATAGATAAGATTGGGAAAAACCCCATTATAATTTGTTGTTACCATAAACCACGTATTAAAATACTAATCGTGACTGTTATATTTTTAAGTTTATGCTGATATTCTCATGTATAAACGAATTTTTATTAGTTTAGATACTGAAAAAGAAAATAAACTAATTTTTAGATATATATTTATGCTCTAAGTCACTATAATAATAACCATTGTTGCAAGAACGAAACAAAATTTAGACTTATTTTCTAACGTATGCGCCCATGTGCCAGGGCTCATGCAGGGACCAAGCCACTTTGTAAAAAGTCGTAGAGCTGATGTTTGCTTGATACACTGCTGAGCCCCCACATATACCCTTGCACATGAGCGCAGACGGTAGAAAATAGTTTCTAATACACTTTGCTTCATTGCAACTACAGTAAGAGTCATAGTGACTTAAAGCATATATAGATATTCAAAAATTACTATTTTTAGTTTTTTGAAATTCAAACTAATAAATATTTGTTTTTACATGACAATATCAACATAACCATAAAAATATAGAAGTCACGGGTAATTTCTTGGTACGTGGCTTATAGTAAGAACAAATAAAAATTAGGTCTTTGACAATCGAAGCTATTTTTTGTCAACTATTTCACGTACATTGGTAGTTACGTCTTGAAATAACCTTTAAAGGTCACGTAAAAAAGTTACGTTAAAAAATCTTAACTTTAATTTGTACACCTTTTATGAATTTGTGATAGATAGTTAATTGCATAAAAAATAATATGATCTTTAAGTGACCTTAACGGTCAAAGTGGAGATCTAGTTCAATATCGACGTCTGTTGTTCTCCTTTAAACTTAACAAAATTTGTTGAAAATGTTTTTAAACAGAGGATCTACAAAGTAGCAAGTTAAATGTGTTGATTAAAATAAATTATCGTTAAAATAACTATTAAGTTCAATAATGAAATAATGGCCTTTATAAAAAGATAAATTGATGCTTTATTTAAAATAACTTGTCCGTGAAGGTTTTGTTTGAGGTCATATAAAAAAAATCGTTAAATATAAATTTCAACGTAGGGTTTCACGTTCTATCTAAATCCCTGATAAAAAGGGTAATTATAAAAAAAAAAAAACCTTGAAATGACCTTAAAGGTTAAAGCTAAAGAAAAATTTTACTTTGTTTTTGGATATACTCCTTTGAACTGACAACATATCTTAATATTATCCTATGATTTTGTAATTTATCAAGGAGCTAAATAGATGCCTAATTTATTGCAGCTTTAATTTAAAATCGTCGTTCGAGGTCATTAGATAAAACGTTAATAAAAATTAATTTTGATGTTCAACTTTACGCTCTACTAAAATCCATAAGGAAAAGTTAAGGTTTCTGTACAAAAAAACATTTGCCCTCCAGATAGCCTTGATGGACGAAAATTTGACCTTCGTATGACATTCATGAACAATGCCAAGGTCAAAATTTACTTTACTATCCAACGTTTTACTTCGAACCTAATGTTTTGTTAAGGTCATTTCATGATTAGTGGCTTTTTAAAGGACCTATTTCCTTATATGTTCTAGAATGAAATACCCTGTACACATGTTTTTAGGGAATACTCCATAAAAAAAAATTTTTCGTTAAAATTTTAAAATTAATATCATATTTTTTCAAAGTTAGTAAAGAGACTTTTGAGAAATGACTCAAAACGTACATACATGCATATGTGTCATTCTACCAATATTAGTCTATTACATGTCCCAGTCGATTACGACGTCACAACATGAGCTTCCGTTCCGAAAACTTTTCTAAACAATAAAGACTGTTTTTCTGCTGACCGTACAACAGAAATCAGATCATAAAATATACTGTCCTAGTTCTAGACGAAAAAAAGGGCTAAATTAGCGTTATGGTCTCGTGTCTAGTTCACATATTCTCACATTTGACGACGCCTGGAGGCTACATAAGGCTTTTTCATTGTTTTAGCGGCATATCATTCAAAAGGTATTGACGTGAGCAACATTTTTATATACTTTTCAGAGCCCAAAAAAATTGCATCCAAGACCAGAATGCCTTTAAAGTAGCGGGACCAAAATCTTACAAATTTGTCATTGACGCAGAAAATTCTCTTACACGTTCATACAGTTAAACTTGGGCAATCTAATTCCGGTACATTAGATTATACGAAGTTTAAGGATATTGCAGAAATTTTTTCAATTTTTTCTATTACGACTAGCCAGTGTAACAGGCTTGCCAAGTTGTGGATTCATTCTTCCCAAAATAATAACTATAAGCCCGTAACGCTAAAGAATCTCTTATAGCTCCGGGTAGAGTTATTGGATTGACTCGTAGAGGGTAGCATACGATCAAAGGTAAAAATTATTGATATAAGTGGTAGGGCAAAGTTTTATTATCACTTGGAGCCCTACAATCGCGATTTTAAGATGATTTTATAAGAGCCCGTAACGCTCCATTTTTTGCTAAGAGCCCATAACGCTCACCGTAACAAAACAAAACGCACTGCATCTTCGCGTAGGGTTATCAAACGGACTTAATTGAAGTATCATATGATAGGAGGTAAAAAATACTTCATGTAAGTGCAAGGGCGAAGTTTTATTTTGATTAAGAAGGTCGTAAGTTTTGAGTTTACGTATATTTTATAAGAATCTGTAACGTTTCTTTTTCGTACAAAAAGCACTGTACCTTTGCATAGTGTTCGATTATCCACTTAGATACTGTAGTATACAACAGAAGATGATAAATACATTATACAGGTGCAAGGGCAAAGCTGCATTTTCAGTGTGAGTGTTAAAATCATGATGTTAAGATAATTTTTCGAGCCAGTAACGAACCTTTTTTGGCACAAATCGTACTGCATCTTTGCAGAGTGTTTGATTATGGACTTCAATAGTTAATTTGAAGAATGTTAATTATAATTGCATCATATAGGTATAAAGAACAAGATATATTTTTACTGCATAAGTTGAAATTCCGATCTCAAGGCCATTTTTTTAAAGCCCGTAACGGTACCTACTGCGGCGAATTTAATGTATTTCTGCTAAATAATTTTTTTAAGAGCAGATCCAGCAGTGCCCAAAAAATTCCATTTTTCTTTGATCATAAGAAATACAAAAAAAATATTAGAAAAATTAAAAATCTCTTTAGAGTCTTTATCCCTTTCAGCCTCTGAAATAGACCATTTTTCGTAGAATGACACATATATGAATACATCTATACGTATACAAGTGCACATACAAATACATAAAAATTGACATCTATGTCTGTAGTGATAAGTATAGAAATAAAAACAAACAGAAATGCCTTATACTGTCGAAATTTGTCACAGCAATCATAAGATATGCCTGATTATATACACTCTCTACTAACACCAACAAACACCAAGCTACTGAATAATTTTTAATTAAATTTTAATACGATTTTTTGTATACAGTTTAATATTTATTTAGAATTTATATCGTAAAATGTACTTAAACTACAATAAAAATGTCTTTTACATCTATTTTTCAGAAAAAATCGGTCTTTGGAAATAATAAGAATCAAAATTTAAAAAAATACTGAAAGTAGAGAAATTATTTTTTTCAAGAAGTGATTTGTATACAAAAACAGAAAAAAAAACCCAGCATCATTGAAATTGGCAGAAGAAATCCTTAGTAATGACTGATTATATAGATTTCCTATTTACACCTACGCTCACCCAGCTACTAGATTCTTTAAATTAAGACAAAATTCCTTTTTTTTGCTGCAAAATGTAATGATAAATAACGATTCTCATTGTCAAATCTCCTAAAGTAACAATAAATAGCGCAAAAATAAAATTTTCTGAAAAACTTCATTTTTAAAAGTCGATTAAATCCAAATGAAAAAAAATATACGGCAAAACGTAAATTTTTTTTTTCAACGATTAAAAGAAAGAAAAAAAGGGAATAAGCCCTCTTGATTCTGAATCGGTTAAATGAATCCTGCGATAAAACTGAATACAAAACTATACACATACACACACACGCACGCACACAATCAACACACACACACACACACACAGACGGACATTTTCTAAAAATGATTGTTTTCGATGCTGATATTCATGAAACGTGTGTATAACATATTTTTTAGACATGTGATTTTTCGTCCAGAACAAAGCTATCTCTACAAGAAAGCAATACTGGCCTTTAACTTAAACAAAAAGACATATTAGAATTACTATCTCCGAGAACACTACAGTTAAAATTACTTCTAAAAAAATTTGTATCTATATTTCATATAAGTCAGCTTGTCATATATTATTCATAACTCCGCGATATTAACAATGAACTATAATTGCTTATTTATTGCACAGTGTTTTGAACAACAAATTCATAATAACTTATTCAATATGAAACATTCTGAACATCACGTAATCCATGAATGGAAATTTTATTACTTATGGTGTATGAATTGTTTTTATATATTGCAGATTGATCGGTTTGAATATATTTAATATAATATCACAAACAACAAGTAAATATAAATATCCTGTAACACTTTCGTATTCAGACCATAATATTTTTTTTAGTAATAATTATTCCTGACAGAAAACAATTTCTATTTCTACTTCTTTGTAACATGGCTGTAAAACAATTTAGAAGACGAAGTCTTGTTAAAGTAAAATTATACGTTATAGGATAATTTTTTTTATGGCTGCATCTACGTTGAAGCACGAAAAGGTATTTACACATAACAATCAAATATTTAAAATAAGTTAAATGTGAAATTTAAATAAAACAATGTTCTTTATTAAGATATTTTCTATGTATAACTTGAAAAAATAAATAATTATAAAATTTGTTCTTTTAAATTAAAATTGTATTTATGTTTGTTCTGCATAATCAGACTTGTAAACTATTTATCTGTCATTTGATTTATTGACGAAGATAGAATCCCATTTTTTTTAATTAAAATTTTGGGCTTTATTCAATATACTGGAGATTACTGGAGAATATATGATAGGTAAACAGTTCAAAATACAAATAGAGAGAATGTGCTATGATAGAATCACCTTAAAAATAAATCCCTTACTTTTGTTACACATAGACAACATTTGATACTCTCATACATATAGTTCCGGTATTAAAGTTAACTATTTATTGTTCTGCTCGAATAATTTCATGTAACAATCCACAATGCCCACTTAATGACAACGAAATAAATTAATCTACTAAATGAAAGATAATTTTTACAAATCCATGAATTAATTTTCTGATGTTCAGTATACATAGATATTGGCACAAAAAAAGTGAAGTATACAAAAAAAAAATTTTTAAAAAGGTAAAAAGTTATATGTACAAGCCCACAAATTTTATATTCGAATAAAACAATGCAATGTTAATTATCATAAATTAAAAGTAATTTAATCGTAAAACTGAGAATATTTAGTATTTGACCAAGTTTTAAGCCTTTCTTAACGGTGGTTAGATTACCAGTCGAACCCTGATGATCTTTTTGTAGTCATAAAAGTTTACTTAGATCAATTATGTTTTAGTTATAACTTTTCTTATAACTCATAAACTTCTTAGTGTGCTGATACATATATATATATATATATATATATATATCTAAGAATGATTAAATGAAATTTTTTTAAAAAGTACGACAAAATAATTTATCACTTCATTGTAACTATAATCAAGATTTAAGAAGGACAGTCGATTTTTACATGTCTGAAGTTAGGGGATAAAAGCGTGGAGTGCACAGGGGGGCAACGCTCCACTGGCATACATATATATATATAGGGTTAACGAAGGGTCAGTAATAAGAATAATTATGTGTTGTCGGAGGAGTAGCTACGTGGGGGGGAGGGGGGGGTCAAAGGGTGGCGGGGCGATGAAGAAGCTGTGGTGATATAGTGGGGGACGTCACACAGAGGAAAGAAATGCACTTTTTTGTATTAAAAATATACCTGCTTTATAAGTCATGACTGATTTCGAGTATCTTTTATTCAAGTAAGATAGAAAACGATAGGTTTTACCGTGTGAAACCCTGTTTTTTGCCGGAATTTAACATAACCCAAAAATAATAATATAAGTTAAAGACTTAGAATGATTCATCGCTTTCAAGGGAGAAAAAATATCTGTACTGATGGACGTAAAGCTTATAGTGGTGAAACCCTATCTGCTTTTAACTTCGACATTAGAAAGATAGACGGATCCAAGTAGGGCCATATTACCTCGAAAAATTCTAGATTTAAACCGTATCGGATTTGTTAATAAATTCGTGATAAATGTTGATGAGACTTATATGATCTAGTAAATGGATTGACTAAGCTAGTTTGGAAATCTTTGAGGACTTTATAATATCAAACATAACCTCTAATTGACTTTTAATATTCAGGACATGCCTAAAAAAACAAAAAGGGAAACGGATTATCTAAAATTAATGTTTTGATTTCATTAACATTGAAAGTCATAAATATCATTTATCTTGAATGTTTTAAATTATGTAGTCCAGCAATAGACGCATAAACAAATGCTACTTTAGAATATTTCTATTTAGACAGCAGAGTTACAAAAAAACGATGATAATTTCAGTTTGGTATTATACATTTTTAATTTATTTTTCTTATAGCTGAAATATACAACTTATAATAGGAATCATCTAGACACATTTCCATATTTAATATTTGTAAGTTTAATACATCTTAATTATTAAACGCTATTTAATGGTGGGCTAACCATCAACTGACAGTATTGACATATTTACCTTGTTCGCTTTCGATTTCCAAATGGTCATCACGTGATTTCTATATTATTATCACCTTACGTATTCTTGGTGAAAGTCTATTAGATATCTAATGAAAATCCGTTAATAGTTATACTAATATAAAGTAGGTTCTGCTAGATATTTTTCAAACAGTAGCCACTTTTAATTTAAATTGTCATCACCTAATTATTAACTTATTTTGTACTTTAAACTTACGTTATTTGCATTAGGAAACGTAAAATTAATAGTTAATTGTGTAAGAATGTGGAAAATATCGAAAGGGCATCGGCTAAAATATCAGATGGTTCCAGCTAATAATTATCTTATGCTTATTGAACAGTATAAATATTGTTAATATTCAGCATTGTTTACAAACTGTTCGTAACATGTATATATACATACTACCATGGTTATTCCTGTAACATAGAATCTACTTCACTTTTGCTAAGTGTTGTGTCATGCATAGCATGGTTCACTATATCACTCATTCTCTTTTAATGGCACAAGCATGTTCACCTTACAGACCTAACAACCGCGCCATATTGGGTCAGTCTGCCACGATTTGAGCATGGAACCTAATAACATTCTAAAGTTCATAATAAAACGAGACTTCTAAGCTAAAAACAATTTTGTTGTTAAAAAGTATCGGCCGTAGCACTCATCCATCTAACCCGTTTTGACTTTTGTGTGTGTATATATATATTTACATATATATATATATATATATATTTCTGACTAATGTTAATAATTTTACAAAATTTATCAATTTTTCCTTATTAGTAGCATTTTCTGTTTCCGTAAGGCCTATTCTGAATATCAACAATCAATTTTAAGGTATAGTATGATACTGTAAAATCCTGAGAAAGTCTTAGAGTAGTCTTGTAAATTGTATTACTATATCCTATAAATAACATCAACATTGGTTAAGAATCAACTGATGTATAAAGGCTTAAGAGATGTTGGGAATTTTTAAGGTTATGGTGGGACTACTTGGATTTGTATGTAGTTGTTATGTCCATGTAGTGACTCTATAGGGTTATTGTACTATAAATTTTACGTCTCTCATCAAAGATTTTTTTTCTTCTTGTAAAGCAATCCTTTTCATTCTACCGCGTGTATTTTTTTATTTTAGTTATGTTACAGTCAATCAAAAAAGTTGCAGCTGCACATAAAGGCCTATCAATTAACCTTTCATTAAGAAAGAAATGGTGGAAATTAGTAGAGATCAACCGAGCTGGATTTTTTAACCAAAAAAGTGCTTTAAGGCTATATAAGAAACTTATTCAGCTTATATTAGGCCTCTTTTGATCAGTTTATCTTTCTTATATTCAAATACGGACCCTATAAAAATTTATCACTGTTAGTTTCATGTCAAACATCGGAGATATTTCTACTTTGTTTAAGGTGATTAAACATTTCCATTCAAGATCTTACAAATTTGTTTTAGTTTATTTTGCAGTATAATAAAAAGTGGCATGCACAAGTAAAATTTTATCTTCTTTCTCTAACTAATATAAAAATGGTTGAAATAAGTTTTGATTAAACAAGCAGGTAGATTTTTTAATAAAAAAAGTTCTTTAGGGCTTGCTAAGAAGTTTTTTGGGGTCATGCTGGGCCTATTTGGATTAGTATGCCTTTATTGTGTCCAAGAAAGCAGCCCATAGGGTTGTTCTACTGCAAGCCTTATGTCAAAAAGCCTTATGTTTAAATCTTTGTTCTTCAATGGCTATGAAATAAGAAAGAAGACCTTAACAAACAAGAAACAAAACAGAAGATTACATATTCCTAAATAGACTTGTATCTTAGGGCTCTGGAAGACTAGACAACTCTAAAGTAAACTAATAACAGCCAGGGGAAGAGCGGCGGAACGACAAAGTTCAAATAAATTCTCCTTATAATTTTTTTTACTAAATGTTTTGACCTGAAATTTTGTACTGATGTTTCTAAGAAGTAATAGAACAATATTTTGCCAATACTTCGCCAAAAACTTGTGTGATTTCTAAAATTTATGGCAGAATTCTCTCAATTGAAGCAATTGTGCTCAGTGAATGTATAGCGTATAATTTTTTCTGAAACAGCAAGGACAGTTATTTAATTTTGACAAAAACTAATGAAAACCCTATAACTTAATAAATACAATATTATTTGTTGGTGATACTGCATCAACAATCATTTGAGTACCAGGGATCTTAACATAACAGTGCAGTGAGCAGCTATATGCCTCTAAATTAATACACTATTACTCGCTCGATCGTCCTTAAAAGGACATGGGAGGGAAAGGTTATGTTTGACGAGAGGCACTTACAAGCCAATTTACCGTTACATACTTTTCTCCTCTTCTACTAATTGCATAAAATTTTGGAATCGGTCTCCAAATTAATAAAGGAAGGGCGCTCAACTCCTATTTTTGCCCAAAATATTTAAAAATCAAATAATTTTCAGTTTATACAGTACTTTTATGTGGCAAGACAGCAGTGAGTTTGAATTTTAATATTATTTGTGAAAAATAATCAGAGATAGAAAAAAAATAAGTTGAGCGCCCTAGTGTGACATCTTTATATCATATTTTAAGAATTTTCGTTCAATTTTATTTAGTAAATTTCTTTTAAAGTTTGTAACGGATGATGCCAAAATAATCGTTTTCTTTCTTAATCGAGATGTCAGATTTGTAGGTAAGGCTAGGTATAGGCCTGCGTTTATATATGTGTACATAAAGTAGCAGACAACATACACGTCACGCTTGTCACGCATCTGTCTGCAGCAGTAGTGCAATGATGCAGTGTATTTAATTATTGTAGTTTTTAACATTTCTTATTAGTATAGTTACCCGTGGGAGTATATACAGAAGCAGCGTCTTATAATGCATGATCTGTAAAGTGTATACGCAATTTGAGATGGTAAAAGGTATTATAGTGCTGCTATGAAATTTCAGTATATTATACTTTCTTAAGAAAAAGCGTTAAAATATCAGTGAGCTTTTTTAATGTTCATATTGCGAGAAGGATTAAACTATTGCTAGTATTCAAAGCTAAAGGATAGACAGAAAATATAGATACTTCTTTGGTGCAGAGGTAGGTGAGCTGGAAGATTAGAGACGGCTAACCTAACAGCTTGGTTTTGCATATTTACAGGGAAGTTGTCAAAAATTTTCAAAGTTTATTTTATTCAATTTATCATTGGATTCAATGCTCATTTTTTTTCACTGCACTTGACTGATAGTATTGAAGAAAGGGGGTCGACTGCACATATATGGTTAATTCATCTTAGTTCTCTTGTATTAGTATATTGCTGGTTGATAAACTGGAGAATCTCTCGTCAAATCAACGTCTCTATGCAATCCTATGGATTGCTGCAAAAATTGAAATCTGGGAAATGAAGCTTGACAAAAAGGTAGTTTATTTTGTTTAAAAACAGCTGGTAGTATTTTCATAAAAAAAATTACTTTGCAAACTATCCGTAGCAAAAAAAATTCAATGCCTGAATTAGTGAAGGATTCTATAATCAGCCCACCGAAGTGTAATTTTCTTATCGTAGATCAGATTAAGAAGTACAATAACACATCCAGCTTCTGATGTCATCAAAGGTTCATCAGGTTTTAAAGTTGGCAAACCACAGTGGTCAACATATCTACTATATTTCAACTGGAGTGATGAAGTACGAGTACCTGCTCTGCACCAGTGTATCCAGCAATTGACTTTGGTGCTGAACTTAATATGCAGTCAATAATGTCGTCAAAGATTCTAAAGACTCAGAAGCTGGCTAATTAAAAAGACTCATATAAACTTTGTTAAAAATTTTTTTACTGAAAAAACGCAGAACGGGAATCTGATTTTTACTAATATACCCATAAATGTAACTTTTTTTCTGAAGCTGTTCATTAACAACCCAGCACTTAACTTGAAACTATTTTGTATTAATTTAGAATAATCTTGTTTTACTTTATATTTATTCTTATATTCAAAAAATAATTTTATATAACCAATTACTATTTTTTCAAGCTTATAGACTGTTTCCAACGTTTTATAATTTTTCTTATTAATAATAAATTGATACAATTTTCTTTCCATTAGGGTGACTGTCAGTGTAAGCTCATTAGCTGAATTGACTCTATCGCCTGTTTACGATTTTAAGGACGTTCATTACAAGTTGAATTTTCTGATAGATTTTGCTAAAAATTTTATTAAACATTGGTATCGACTTTAGAATGTCTTATAAAAAGTTTTATATTATTTCACTAAAAAAATGACGAATTAACATTTAACCTAATGGACGATTTACAAAAAAATCGACTATATAGGAAAATGGTCTATACAATTCGGACAATTTTTTTTGCACGACGCAATACCATACAAGAAAATATTTTCAATTGCCAGAGGGATCCACTAGTTACTTTTGCAATGAAATAAAAGAAACAGTGCCAGACGCATATATATACGTATACTAATGCATGCAAAGCAGTTGACGGCGCGGCGCTGCCACATGCTTGCTCCCATCTGACTGTAATGAACGTCCTTAAAATCGTTTCCATTAAGTTTCCATTTAGTTTTCAGAATTGCTGCAGATATTTCTTACTCCAACAGGGGCTTCATATAAAGGTACTGTTTTTTTTCTTTTTCTTTTATAAGTTATCATAAAATCATAAAACAGTTTATCATGTCACTAAGCCGACACGGTGGTGCAGCGGTAGAGTTGCAGTTCTGCCAGTCAGGGAAGTTAAGCAGCGTTTGGTGCGGCTAGTACATGGATGGATGGCCATTCGAGTCTCGCCGTTCCCCTTCTCTGCTGATTTTTCTGGTCGATTAACTGTTTCTCTTACGCTTCAGCAATGTGTTCGGTAGGTGTGCAGGAGTTAGTCCTGGTGTTTATACGTAAACACCTGGTCAGGATTCAGGCAATACACTGATTAGTTGTAAGTTTTTCTCCCATAGAAAAACCCAACGTTTCTTCCCCACTGTTCCCACCCACCGTTAATGAAGCCGTTAAAAATTCACCGTGTGGCTAAAATACACTGTATATTATGTCAAAATAGCCATGTCTGAGCCTTCGGGCGATGATAAAAAAAAAAAAAAAAAAAAAAAAATTATGTCACTGTTTCGTAGCGAGCAAACTTTAAAGTCTCTTATAGTAAACCATCATTTTTTTGATCAACTCGTCATAAGTAGTATGCTTTTTTTTATAGTGGCAGTACAAGTTGATCAAGGTGTCATGACACATGCAGTCTCTAATGTCACTGAAGATTCTTGGGTTAATTGTTGACGAATTAGTTAACGTGTAAGCTTGATCAAATTCATCGTACCTGTAAAGAGGCAGTACAAGTACCTGCTCCATACCAATGGAGTTATAAATAAGAATCTTCGTCGATTTTTGTTTGATCATTTGTCCTTCGACCAATGGCAGTTTGCTCTTCATGAAATTTGTTTAAACTTTTTTTAAAGCTTGTTTGGAAAAAACATAAGGAGTACAAAGTAGAAACAAGACAAATATTTACAGTCGACAAAAGTATTATTGGTAAGTACAAAGTAGTCCTAGTTGAAATTTTGCTCCAAAATAATACTTTTCTAAAAGCCTTTACATACAAGAAAAAAAGCTAAATCTTGGCACTGATTACTTTTAATGACCACAGCTGTCAGTCAGTCAGCGCCAAGATGCAAATTTTTTTCTTGTATATAATGGCTTTTAGAAAAGTATTATTTTGGAGAAAAATTGCAACTTGGAAAACTTTGTACTTTTTATGTTTTTTTTTCCAAAAAAGCTTTTAAAAAAAGTTAAAACTAATTTTGTGAAAAACAAACTGCCATCGGTCGAAGGATAAATGATCAAACTAGAATCAAGCATAACTTTTTTTCTTAGCTTGTCAGGGGAAAACAATAAAAGTGCAAAATCGCTGTATATGCAAATTCAAATATGAAATGTGAATTTGCAGAGTATTTTAATCATGAGATAAAAGTTTGATCCTGGCAATGATAACAGACATCTAGAGTTATAGATTTTTATAAAATGTCTATTGTAAAAAATCTAGAACTAGACATTTTCAATATGTGAACTTAAGAAACAAATTTTCTCCACTCTGAAATCTAATAAGACTCTTTTTCAAAAACTCACAATCAAACTGTTTGCTTTTGGATCACATGAAATATACTTTTTACAGCTGGTTATATTTTGATGAATAAATCCCTAAATGTATTGGGAAATATCATTAAAGTATTTTTAAGCAAAATAAACTGTTGTGTACATCTTGGAGATCACAAATTCATCAGTTGTTAGTTCATGATTATGATTGGGTTTTAAACCAAACATTCACAGCTGTAAGTAGTCAGCACGAGGTTTCAACTTTTTTTCCTAATGATTGAAGGCTTTTGAAGGATAAAAAACTTAAAGCTAGAGAATGAAGCTTAACAATAAGATAGCCTACAGGAGCTTTTTATTTTCAATCCTGGGGCATTATTTTAACTCATAAAATCATTGTGCGTTTAATCTTTAGCAAGTAAAAGTTAAAGCCTGGTACATTAGAGCACTATGTTCTAATCAGTTCATCAGAGTAGAATGTTCCTCCTTAAGTTGATCAAGGTGCGGTAGCAGCTAACAATATCATCAAAGACTCTGGAGCTTGAAATTGACACAATAACGAGCAGGTACTTGTATGAACTTTGTCATATGTCATGTAACTAAAGAAATGCTGTTTGCATACTTAATGCACATAAGTACACGCATAGATAAGAAAATTTTGTCTCCAACTATCTTTTAACCATATTAAACTTGACTTGACACTTTTAATGATAATCTTTGACGATTACTAATAATTTTGCCATTCAGAAAATAACTAATAGAAACTCATTTATTATGTCGTTATTTTTCAAAACACTTATATATTTGACTTTGCACTACTTAGTTTGTGAGCATATTTTGTAAGACCTAACAAAAAGCATTTAAGAGATATGCAAGCTAAATAATTAAAAGTTGCTTACCCAATGGAGTTTAAGGACACATTTACACCTGCATGACTATGTGCAAGCGAGATGCACAGAATGCTTAAATTAAATGAGCAACTCTATCATTGAAACACATTATTGCAAGTGTTTTTCAATCTTTATTAACTTATTCTTTTTATAGAAGTGTCAAGGTCATCTACCAAAAGGAAAAACATTTTCGAAAAATCTTTGTATCCTCTGGTATACATACTTGCATCGAACTCAAGATTTATAACATTTATTTGATCTGAAAAATTGAAGATCACAACTTTTTAAATGAGCAGTCCAAGTGCAATCACCAGTCAAAAATTTACATCTGCATGAACATGTGAATGATGAAACACACAGAATTCTCAAATTTAATGAATGAGTATATCGTTTGACCACATGAATGCAGGTGCCTAATGGGATATTTGAATGATGTGGATCAAATAGAAGTCTCAAGCTAATTCATTTGAAGGACAATAATATTTCTGGATAACTTAAAATTATTTTTTTTTGTGGCTGACTTTAAACTAAAAATTGAAAACGAGGATTTGATCAGTGGCATTACTTTTCTAACGTGCTTACATGTAGTACGAGTCCAGTCACCTGTCAAAAAGTTACACCTGCATGGACATGTGAATGATAAAATACACAGAATGCTCAAATTAAATGAGCAAGTGTATAATTTGACCACATAAATGCAGGTGCCTAATGGGATATTTGGATGATGTGGAACGAATAGAAGTCTCAAGCAGATTTATCCGAAGGGGAATAATATTACAAAATATACTTTAATTCAACTTTATTTTGTTGCTGGCGTCAGACTCGGTTCAATAGAAAGATTTTAATCATAAGATCAATATGTTTTAATTTTTAACAAGAAGGCACATTGATTAACGATTTATTTAAATTTTTTAATTTGAAAAGCCAATTTCTCCAAAAATATGTAGAGTGCCATCTCCTGAAATGAAAATGAACTGGATTATACTGTCGCTATCTTGTATTGTGTTACGAAGATTAGGTTGATGGTTTTTTTAAGTTGGCAGCACCGCACTCAGTTAGTCAGTTTGCTCCCACGTCCTCTTAATCACGAGCATTCTCTATAAGATATTATGAGTTTCATCTATATCATGGTGCGTAACTTACTTATAACCTTGTATACATCTGTTGTTTATTGATAAAATTGCTTGGATATTTATGTATTTGTATTACCAACTATTCAAAAATTTTATAATCATTTCTCCAAAACTTTGAACAAACAAATTTTAGCAGCAGCTTTTCTGTAAATATATAAACATTATTTTTATTACAATAAGTTGGTAATTTTTAGATAAACAAATAATTATTTGTTGGATAAAGATGGAATTCACTCTAAATCTTGTCGATAATATGAATGTTAAATATACTGCTAATCAGTATTCAAGCGATTTGTATAATATCTATCATCATATCCATAGGTACATATAAATTAAGGAAAGATTCAGTATTTTTAACTAAGCCTTTCCTTAGCCTATGTATGTCTTATAGTCTTTCAAAAAGTTATTAAGGATAAATTAATCTTCCGCGGGTGCGGATCAAGCGCACAAACTCCTGTTTATCAAACATTTGCTCCGCCATTGAGCTTCCAGGGGGCTGTGCACTAAACCTTGCGGTAGTTTCAGATAAATCTTACTCTCGAAAGGCTATCTTTTTCATTCACATTATAAAATAATTGATAAGGAAACTCTATTAAACTGCATTAGTAACATTTTTTAACTTTGTATCAGTAAAATTTAACTCAATGAATATACGTTGGAAACTTGTATGTCAATAAATTTACTGTTATTGCTTAAATTTAGCGTACCTAAATAAATTTTTATTAGCTTAAAATATTTGTACAACCACAAAGTTCCCATATTAATAAGACATTTACAAAAATTAAAGGTGTTGCATCAAAGACAGCAGCCCATTTTCTGAGAACAAATACATTCCGAATATAAAAAAATACTCTCTGGGTCAGCAAACTGTTCAAAGAAATTAGTTTATGCTGTTAAATGTCGCACAAAAATTACATTTTTAAAGAATAACAAGTAAACGTTTAAAAATTTTATTGCACCATTACGTGAGACATCCGGTCAAGTATGAATGAAAATTGTTATATAAGGATAGTTTGTTGGTATCTTTAGTAGGAATAGACGCTAAGTGCAGGTCTAACGTCACGTGTAGAAAAAATTTTAATGCTAGATATGGTATACTAGCTAAGTGGATGAAAACCAACCTATGCTAGTCATGAAAAATCACTATCACGATCTATGAGGGACTATTTGTAAAAAATGTCTCTGGCAGCTAATTATATGTTAAATACTTTTTGTTAGAAAAAAGACTTAACAAAAAGCATACGCTTGTCCATCATAAAACGGTTTTAAAAGTGAAAAACGTAAGCAAAAAAAGCGAATAATCAAGATAAATAATTATAACTCTCGTTCATCATTATCAACATCGTTGTGATCTGGATTATCGTCGTCATCACAGTCATCGTCACAATAATCATCATTATATCCCTTATAACAGTTATCATTGCCATAACTATTATTATCTATATGATAATAATTAACATCATCATAATCCCCATTGTCAACGTCATTGTAATCGTGATTACTATAACTATCATATGAATCATTATTTTTATTATTAGTCTTATCCTAATCAGTAACCTCACCATCATCATTATCATTATCCATATCATCATGTTTATCATCAATGTATTGACAATAACCATCATTGTTTACATCATCTTCAACATCGTCATTATTCTTATTATAATTATTATAATCATCATCATAAATATTACTGTCATCGTCATTATCATTATCATAATAACCATTGTATTTACCATAATCATTAACATTATTATTCTTATCATCATCATCAACATCGTGATGCTTGTCACCATAATTTCCTTTCTTATTCTTGTCATGATTATCATTATCTTTATTTGTATCATTATCAAATATATTTTTACTATTCTTCATATCAGTATCATCATCATGATTATTATTATCATCATAAACATTATTAATAAAAGCATCACTATAATTAACATCGTTATTATCGTCATTATAATCAGTATCGTAATTAATATTATTATTATGTTCACAATCACCATCATAATTATAGTTATCATCATTTCTCTCATCATTATTTTTATTACTGTCATCATCATCATCATTAATATCACCATCATCAACAACATCAATATCAAGATCATCATTATTATAAACAGCATCATCATCGTAATCATTATTACTATTATTATGATCACCATGATTATCATCATTTTCATTATTATCATCATTAACATCATCAATTTTTTATTATTATTCTTATCATCATCGACATCATTAAAATTATCTTTTATATCAAAAACAGTATTACTATCGTTAATATCGATGAAAATATTAGTATTATCATCAAAATTGGAATAAACCTCATTATTATCATCACTACCTACAAAAATATCATAATAATAATCATTATTATCATAATAATGATTACAATTATAATTATTTTTATTATTTGAATTATAATTAATAATGATACCATCATCTTCATCGTAATTATCAATATTATCCAAATCTGTATCCTTTTTATCATCACCATCATCATCATATGCATCATCATCGCTATCATCATCGTCATCTACAGCGCAACCCGCTATATCATATTCAGTATCTTTATCATAATCAAGGTCATCCCCATCAACATTACCATCATCATCTTTATATTTATTATTGTATCATTTTCATCATTAGTATTGATGTGATCATCACCGTAATCATTCTAATCATCTTTATTTTTGTTATTATCAATATAGATAGTATCATCATCATAATTATCATGATCATTATAACTTTTATCATACAGTTTATCATTATCACTATAGTTATCATCAGAATTACGATTATTATCATGATTAACAGTATCACCATCATCCGTATGATTATCATCATGATAATCGTCGTAATAATTCTCAAGATTATTAACGCTATCATCGCAAAATAGATCATCGCCATTATTTGATTTAGTATCCACATCATCTTCATGATTATAATTAGAATCTTTACCATCGTCTTTATCACTATTATTACCAACATCAGTATGATAAGTATTCTTATTATAATCATTATCACAATTTCCATCATTTTAAACGGTAGCATCATCATTTTCAACATCATCATCTACATCAAAATTATTATGTATATTATTATCATCATTATCATCAATATTTACACTCTTATTTATATGATCACTCTGATTCTAATTATTATCATCAGTATCATCATCGTCATCATTTTTATTATTATTGTCATCCATATCAGCATCGTCACTATCATTGTAAAATTTTACATCATTTAAATTATCATAATTATTTTCATTAAGTTTATTATAATAATTTTCATCATTAAAATGTTATTGTTGATGGTCATCGGTAAGTATCTTGATATCATCAAATTATTAATAGCAAATATCATTAATTCTGTTATGTCTATCATCGTTATCATGATAATTCTTATATTTATCACCATTTTTGTAACTATTATTTGTATTATCGATACTATCATCTTTACCACTATCATAATCATTATCATTATTACTCTTATTATTATTATACACTTTAATTATCACCACCATCATCTCGAACATCATCATTATCATCATTTTCATTATCATTATCCTTATAATCTTAATAAGTAACATTAATCATATTATTCATTATCATTAGTACTATTATCAACGTCATCAATGTCATCATCTTCAATAACTTGATTACTTGCATTATTATTCTAATCATAATCATGATAATCGCTACTATCGTCATTAATATCATCATCATTATGATAGTCATATATTATCCACATCCTTATCATCATTTTTATTATTATCAGTAGCATCATATTATCATCGTTATCATCATTATTTATGATGATTATTATTATCACCAATATCGTCATCATTTGCATCATTAAAAATATCATCGTTGTATCCATCATCTTTAGCGATTTCATCATTTTTATAATAATCATTGTGATAAGAATCATTAATATATTTACTATTATTATGAAAAATATCATTATCATCATTTCTAACATCATAGACATTTTAATTTCTATTGTAATTATTATTAATATCAATATTATCATTATCACTGCAATCATCATTATCATTATCATTATTATCATTGTTATAGTTATCATTAACATTTTTCCCATGATCATAGACGTAATGATCACCATCAATACAATAAATCATATCATCATCATTATTATTATAATCACTGCTATCATCATCATCATTTGTATCATCATCATTATCATCAAAACAAATATCACCATCATTATCTTTACCATCATCAATATCATTATTCTTATTATCATCATCATTATTCTTATCATCATCGTCATGATTATCATAATCATTATCATCCTAGTTATCATCACTACTATTATTTAAATCAATGTTATTATTATTATTATCATCATCATTATTATCATTTTGTTTATCACTTATATCATTTCAAACATGATACAATCATTATAATTTTTATCCTTATTATCATAATCATTATTTTTGTCATTTATAATATAATCATTATCATCATCGTCTTCATTATTATTGCTATTATTATCATCATTATTAGCATCATCATCATCATTTTTATTATTTTTCTTATCAAGATTTTCACCCTCATCGCAATTATAATCATTCAAATCACCATCGTAATTAATATCAATGTGATCATCATCATTATCATCATCATCATCATCATCATCATCATCATCATTATCATCAGCTTTATCATCATCATCATCATTATCATCATCATCATTATCATCAGCTTCATCATCATCATTATCATCATCATCAATATCATTATCATACTCATCATTTTTTTTCATATTAGTATGATCATGATCATTATAGTCATTATTTTGATCATCATTATCATCATCATTAGTAATTTCATAATCATTTGTAGTATTTTTAGTACTATTACAAGTAGCATTATCATGACCATCAATTTCATCAGAGTTCAAAAGGTACAATCGTTATTATTATAACTGATAACTATTCATATTATTATCATATTAATCATCATTGATATCATCGCCACCATCATTATCATTTTTAGTATACTCATCTCGATGACTAACATCATTATGATGATGTTCATTATAATATACAATATTATTATCATTATCACTATCCTTTCATACTTACATGGCTAATATTATCATCAGTAAACAGCAAAAAAGCGATTACTTCATTATGACTATTACTTTTTTCACAATCATCATCATCATTACTATAATTATGCAAGCATCATTATCATAGCCTAAATTTTAATTATTCATAGAATGACCACTATGATCATCATTATCATGATTATATAGTCATGATAACTAGTAGTTCTATCACCTACATTGTGATTGTCTTAAATCAGATCATTTTTGTCATAGTTGTCATTATAATCATCATTTATACAATAAACAATATTCATAACTTGATGATGTGGCCGACTTAACCTTTGACAATATCATACTGATATGCAAATTAACACGATTGTGCAGCGCTTTGTAAGACTTTAAATGGCATTTTAAAAATACTGTACAATCAAGTAAAAAAACATTGTTTAACTATTGTTATCATTCCGTTATTATTAAATACATCTAAAACCATTTGAACTGTACATCTCTAGACGTACGGTATTAACAAAACGTTAGTATGGGATACAACTAATTCCCATATTCACTGTTTCTTATTAACAATGGTTTTTATTTGCCGAAAATTGGATATAATTTGATTGCACAAAATATTTCTAATAACTTTTTAATATATTATAAATAATATTAGTAACGTAAGCCATCTTATCTTATTTCATTAAAACGTTAATATACGTTTTTGAAAACTACTTCTATAACAAAGGTAGAAGTTTTAATTTCTTTTCATTAGTAAAATTTTTTATTGAAGAAAATGTAAATGATAAGATTATTCTTTACCTATAGTATCATTCATGACTTATGTACAAACGGTTTAGTAGTTCATATGTCATGTACGTATGATTCCGTATGTATTTTTACAAAAAAAAGTTCTTTTAATCGCTTAATTACTTTGTCATCATACAAATGCCAATTTTATTACAAATCTTGCATATTAACAGTGAAATAAGCTTAGATTGATAGTTTATACACTACAAGGTTGGATGATTGCGTTTCCTGCACTACGCGATATATGATGTCGCACTGCAGCAGACCTAACTTTTCATCTGTGTAGTGCATACTGCTTTTCTTGATATATGGTCGGAAGTATGTTTATGCTTATCAGCAATAATATAAACACGCTTTAGCTGACGATACTGAGCGCAAGCATGTTTGACTTCTATCCTCGCTTTAGCGTCGCCGCCGCACCGTTGTCGGAGACTCGTCAAGCTTTTAGTTTCGCTCCTTTTTTTCTATCTGATATGTATACTGAATGTTTTGTTT
This sequence comes from Copidosoma aretas, assembly GCA_030522625.1. Taxonomy (NCBI): domain Eukaryota; kingdom Metazoa; phylum Arthropoda; class Insecta; order Hymenoptera; family Encyrtidae; genus Copidosoma; species Copidosoma aretas. The sequence continues at coordinate 18,981 of JAPYYV010000148.1, read as the reverse complement.
AATACCGGTAAAAGTTTTTAAAACATAAGAGCGTGTTATAATAATGACGTACCCGCTTGCCAAAATTTTCTGGCTTTATTATCTGACCTCGGGGCCCTCGCATGTTTTTATTGTGTCAGTTTCGTTGACTGTCTGTCACGTACCGCACTTAACCATAATGTATAGTAATTCGTGTCTTATATTGTCGTTTTTTTTTGCTAGTAAAGCGAAATCTTGCGTGAATATAAGCATTGTATATTTTATGTCAATAAAACAAACAATTTTTATCATTACTGATATGATTTTGAAAGAAAAATATTTTTTCCTACCTAGGGCAGAAAGTGCAATTTTCTGCCTATGGGCGAATTCTCGGCCTGATAATCACTTTCGGCCGTACGAAAAGCTCTCACTTCGGACATAAACATACAACAACCTTGCTCTTTGGGCGTGGTAGTCGTATTTTCTGCCCTATGTAGGGAATGATCTATTTTTTACTATTGTTGGATTAAAATAGAAGTTTTTTTTTCTCGATACTCAATGCTATTAGTAAGTATAGAAATAATGTATATTTATACTTTTAAATTGTGCAATTCAAGCTGCATATAAATATGGCCATATTTTAGGTTATTTCTCTTCTGCTGTTATAGAGTACGTTCTTGTTGACTCACCAGTGTACAAATGTTGAGGTCTTGGCATCAATATCAATGCAACAAGTACGTACCCTGGACTAGTAGGGGCCCGGGCACCAGAGGAGATGGAGGGTGTGCAATTTGAGGATCCCTTGGTAACGTCACGTTTTTGTATGTTTAATGGGTTGCTGAATCCGAATTTTGAGGTTACCAGGCCTCAATCCTGGTTCGTTTTTAAATATAACCTATTTATAGTAAGTCACTTTCTCGTTTTTCTTATAATGCTTTTTACGTCATTTTACTTCAAAATCAAAAAGTATTTCGACAATATTATATTTAATGAGTTCGTGTTACAATGTTCCGGGTTTTAAATCTGATTGAATTAAAGGTTGCAACCAATTTTTTTTCAAGTATCTTTATTCTTTCAAAAATCAAGCCTTGAATGTTAGATGGCTTGAATAAATAAATGTTTATCAAATTTTTCAAGTCTGTTGAATCAGGAATTTGTGGCTGCTTGTTCTAAAATATATTCTATTTTTTGGTTATGACCTGTTCACATCCAAATTTTAGATTTTTTATAACAACCTGAAATTTCGTAATTAATTTATTAAATATCATTTTTATCCACTAATGCATCAAAAACAAATATAGTACAATGTCTAATATTATAAAAAATCTTAAATTAAGCAATAAAAGTTCATAACATAAAAATCAGCTAGATAAGAGGCCTAGAGTTCTTAAACTTCCTAATTAACAGACTTAATAAATTCTATACACGCTCATTTACCTAAACTATCCAACACAAAAGACTTAATTTTTTAAAAAAATTATCAATTTTAAATTAAAAATTGTCATAGCCTTTAATTAGATGAGATACGAGAATAAAATCCTTAAAATTCAAACTTATGGAACATGTGATTTTTAAAAATTGTAACTATAATGATTAGTCTTATGAGAAGCCGAATTCGTGAAAAAATAAAAAAAAACATTTTCGACCAAAAATGAGGTATTACTCACAGTTTACCAGGATTTGGGCTAGTTATCTTAAAATTCGGATATGGCACCCAAAAAAAAACAAAAAAAAACGTCATGTTCCCGAGAAGACCTAACATTGCTTAGAAAACTACTCTATAGCTCCCTAAGAATGCCTAAGGCCTGAAGAATATATATCATTTACTTCTATAATGATCCTGTATGCTGTTAGTACTACAAAAGCACAGTGGATTTAGCCAGTTGTAGGATTTTTTTGATTAGATGAGTATATATATATATATATATACGAGACATGATGTTACTTAACAGATAAATTATAATCTGATTGCCATATGGCTTTCATGACTTCTATTGTGATTCTGCATCAGCTCAATTTTTGTTCTAAAGTCTCCTTTGGGTATAGAGGTACAATCAAAGTAACATTCACTTTCTGATAAATGTTAACGGGCTACGTTTGTATTGACTGCTGTAGTGTAGTATTTTTTAACAATATTGAATAATTTTAAGAGTCGGAAGTACCGTAAAAGTTTGATTTCTATTCCCAATATTCTACTTATCTTGTTTTAAAAGGATTTTATGTGCAATGTTCTTATTTTTTTTGGTGATAGGAAAAAAGGGCTGGAATTTTTTGAATGTATGTCAAAAAAGTTATTGAAAAATGATTTAAGATGTAGATGAGAAGAGGTGTGATTAATTTTTCGTAGCAATATGTCATTATTAATATTAAAGTTTAATAGTTACGTAAATCGTAAAAATCTAGTATATGTCATCAATGCCTATTACTTAATCAACACTAAAGTAGTTGTAAGATAACCATGTGTTCTTTACTTTATTATATATTTTTATCATATTACGTTAATGCTGTCTTCTTACCATTTGGTGTATGGACTTGTTTCTGAATTTGGAGTTCCACTATTACATCTGCATCAAAAGGAAAATCGATTTTCTTTAATATTTCATCGACAATAATAATATTATTGCAAGGAAAGACTCCTAAGTGATCACCAGGCTTGTACTCTGTATCTTCAGAGAAGTTATTCAATTTGAGTAGTAGAGTAGTTCCTCTTCTATAAGATGAATAAGATTGATTAGTACAACAATTTTATCAGAAATTCTCTAACTGTAATTATAGATTGAATTTTTCTAAGGCACAACCCAGAAGGTATTATTATTTTCTGTTTCTTTGTAAGAGCTAATATAAAGTCTTATAGAGATATTTTGTCTCTTATTATAATAAAAACTGTGAGTTTCCCTCAACTTATTTATAAAAAAAAGCGAAAGCAATAAGGAAAGTGTGTCAAACACTTTCTATATCTCGTACGTAATCATCAATATATTTTTATTATACAATTAGCTCATAAGCTAATGAAATAATCTATTCATTTTGATTATCTGGGCAAGCATGAATAGAATTATCTGCAGTAGCTGATTACTATTACGCAAAAATCCAAGAAATAAATTTTCTTCTACTCTTTACGCTTGCGTATACACTAGTGTGTACACTCAAATTGTAAATCTTGTTTGGAGTGTGTCATAAGTTGTAAGTCTGACTCTTGTTTGCAGAAACATTTGTTAAAAAAAAAAAACAGACTGCGCTTATGTAGAATATGACAAAAGATTTAGTAGTCTAATAAATAGTACAACTCTCGACTGATAAAGATAAAAAGCTCACCTTGCGAAAGAGGTCAGGAAAAGTATGTAAAGGTCAGATACAGTACGGTGATGTAAATTTTTACTAGCATTCCAATTAGCCAAACTCGCAGTATCTCTTTTTGCCGTTTCTAATAATAATCATTTAACTAGCAGCATTAACTCTACTGCGCCACCATTGCTGGAGGGAAGTATTGACAATGCATAAATAAGAAGAATAGATGATTGAAACAGCAGATTTAAAAAGGTACCTAAATAATATTGGTCGGAAATTTTTACTTTCTGAGTCGAAATTCTCCTTCTCATGATAAATTTTTTCTGAAAAATATGCAAGAAAAGGCGAGAATGTTTGTAGTAAGGTCTACCAAAGTGACTACCGAGTCTCTCTGAAATTTGGAGGTAAAGCAGCAGCACCAATCGCTTAGTTTATTGGCTTACCTACATTTTGGTACTATTGTTCTACCATAAATAACAGTTTGCATATCATCATGCTTTTCTACCTCACCGATCCCGTTTTTTGATTCAGTAAGTTTGTTGCTATAATTAAAAAAAAAAAAAAGCTATTTCCCTGGGACAAGGAGAGTTCAGGTCGACTCTTAACAATTTAAAGAGTGAATTAAGGATAAGGTCGGGAAAGCGACTAAGTACTTGCATTCTTTTTGTTTGAATGTTCAGAATCGACGTCCATTCTTATTTTCTTTCATAATTGTAGTTTAAAAAATAATACTAGTGTCGATTATGTATGTGGAAATGTATAAATATTTATTTAGATAGTGCAAGACTTCTTGTACTAGCCCTTCTCGAAGAATTTCATAAGATTCTTCTATATCCTACTAATTATTCTTAATGTACCGCAATTGACGTAGTATTGATAAAATTATTCAATTTAACAGTTAAGGCTCAACTGCAAATTATAATGTACATGGATAGAACAGAAAGTTATCTCTTACAAACTGAAAAATTCATACCAAAATATTGTCAATAATAATTAGCCAAACACATGTATGGAACTATTAAATTGTTTGAAAGATTCTAGGATTTTGGAAATTAAACAATTTATTGGTGGTAAAGCTGCACTTGTCAAGTACAATTAGTACAAATTGTACATAATACATACAAAATTATCTTTATATTTAAGAGTACTTTTTTGGACCGTAGTTATTCGAAAGAAGCTAGCCTTGACCATCAATACGTTTGCAGAGAACAGCAATTAATATCTAGAGATGTTACTTTTCCCTCTCTGTATAGCTGTAAAGACGTCTATGACTACCAAAGATGGCATCGTCAAATTTTTGTAAGAAAGGAAAGTCATTCTTACGTATCACAATCGAAAGTAAATTATATTGATTCTTTTAGTATATGCAAGTACCACGGTAGTTTTCCTTGTTTTGTTCAAAGCTAAGCAACTTAATGTGCTTCTTTCTCCTATAATGTTATTTGATACTTTTAAATAAATTTGTTGCAAAATGTGAAAGAAGAATATCTACTAAATTTTATTTACAAAAGTTTATTGTCAATGCATAAATATTTTAACAGAATAAAAAAGAAAAAAAGTGAAATGTTCCAGAGCGTGAAACATAGCTTTGATCCTGAAGCGTTAAAGACAATAATGCTTTGTGCCTATTTGTAAGATAAGTATTATGCTGCACGTAGGCATAGTTTTTTATAGGCAGACTTATTACAATCTATCTTTGACAACAGCAGTTAAACAGATAAATATAATAAAGATGTCCTAAAAAAGTTGTCTATGTTTTAACGATTATGTATAGATATTTATAGCGAAGTGTGTGTACAGAAATGTGTTATTAATAACTTTTGCTGCAGTCTACAAGTTATGTACAGTGTTAGGGTCATTAGCAAAAAAATTGTCTGTAGGGAATTCTAATAAATAAGAGAGATGTGTTGTTCATGCATGCAAGAAGTGCATATCAAATTTTTAAGAGTTTCAAACTGAGAAGTTCTTAGTAATTACAAAAGATCAAAATTAGCTATTTACGACGATCTTTTATAGTCATAGCGGATTAGTGGCTTTACTGTGGTAATTCAGGTCGTATGGAAAGATTATGGTACAAAACAATATATTTGTCAAAATGTTACAAAAAAAAAGTAATTTTAAAAAAAATCAAGATTTTAGAGATATTTATCTCAATAATTGATGAAAACGTAAGGAGAGTCGCATGGTGCTCCTGTTGTAAGTCTTCTATTAACTAGTCTTTTCGCAATACGGTGTATTATGCAATCACCTATAACTTTTTTAACCCCCTCACTAATACACTGGACAAACAAAACATAAATGGGACCCTTTTTTCCGGAAAAACCTAATTGTTATTTTTATTTTTCAATCGCTTCTAAATATGGTTTTATGCATCATAAATGTTTTGTGACAGAAACGTACGATCGCATTTTTAGTTATTAAAAACGTAGAGCCGGAAATATGTTTTTTTTAGTTTTTATCAAATATAAGAACAACTAAAGGCCGCAGCCGAATATTTTATTGGCATATTGTAACCCACTTAATTATAGCCATAAGAAAAAAAAATTTGTTTAAGACTAATACTCTGGTCGCAAATTTCAAAATATCACGAAAATCTGACTTATTGTTCAGTTTAAATAACTAATAATGGAATACAATAACGATGTTAGAAATCTATCAAACTATATCTTACGTTATGTACAAGTAGCATTCCGAAACTGAACTTTATCTGCTGGATAGTTCCCGAATAATGGAATTTGCAACTAAAAATACTTTAAAACTTTGATCTGTTGTAAAAAAAATTTGAGGGTACGTACATTACCGTCCATTATGTTGCATACAAAGATAATCGTATATAATATAAATTGGTTAGAAATTTCGTGATTTTGATATATTAAACCAACATTATGCAATGAAAATAAATTCATGCTTGGTTGCGTAATCAAAAGCTCTTAGGTTTATTACAATCAGACAAAAATTTTAATTGATATGTATTGCTGTACTTTTTCTGCAAATAAAAAAAAATAATATACGCCCCATAGGAGCAAAGATATTATTTTTTTTCTTCAAAAAATCGCTGTGACTATGTTAATCAACATTAAGACCTAAAATCGATGCATATTACGGGTATAGCACTATATTTTAGAAGGAGTCATTTTGAAACTGCTTATAGCTCTTTGTATTGTTGCTACGTCAAAGTATAATACAATATTTTCCCGTGACGTGTGAGAAGTTCATCAGTGTGTGGGACTTTCCCTGCTACGGTGGGTCGGCTACTTGCCCGAGCTGCCGATCGCACTTTCCGAGGACGATGCTCCAAATAAGAAACGTCGGACAATGTTGCAATATCTTTACTTGTGTTGGTCCTGGATTTACGTTTTTTTTTTTTTAATTCGGGGTAGCTCGTCGAAACATTATCAATGACGGTATGTCCTTCTGAGTCGAAGACACAAAAATTTTTTTTTCGATACAGTTTTTCCATTCCATTTCTGTGATACCTAAATAGCAAAATTAAAACAAACAAAAGGATGCTTACATAGTTTATTATTCACTTCTTTGACATTTCATATTTTATCAGACTATATGGTGAATAATAGTTTCCCATTAGCACCCTATCAAAACCCTTTTCTGATTGAAATAATCCTAAGAGCCTTTAAATATGCAATTCAGCTTGAAACAGGTTTCATTGCAAAATGTTTGTTTTATATGATCAAATAATTAATTTTATAATTTGATAACAGTATATACAATTAACTTAGTTTATAAAATTAAGGACGATGATGTGCGATTCCTTAAAATTTTTTTACAACAAAATGAAATTTCTAATTTTTTGTTCATAGCGCATTCCATTGCTCGTAAGCTATCCGGCAAACTAAGTTCTGTCTTAGACTGCTACTTGTATATAACGTGAATTATATTACAATGGATTATTAGCATCGCAATTTTATTTCAAAAATAGTTATTTAAACATAACGAGAATGCCGATTTTCGTATTTTTTTTGCCATTTGCGAACGGACTGTTGGTTGGAAAAGGTCTTCTTTTTAAAAAAAATGTAGAAAATAAGGTAAATTAAAACTTTTAAATAAAACATTTCGCTGTAACACCATTAGTGTTGCTCATATTTAATGAAAACTAAAACAAAACATCATTGCCGGCACTAAGTTAATAATAACAAAGATGCGATAGTACGTTTATGTTTTAAAATACTTATGTCACATGAAATAGTATTCAGAAGCGATTAGAAAAAAAAAAAGATTTTTTGAAAGTATTTTTGACTATTTGTCTAGTCTATGAAGCTCCCGAATATTATTAAGTAAACAGTAGGATTAAAGGTTACTTTTATCAAGCATAGTATATCAATAGTTCAATTAATTTACTTTCAGCTGTGCTAATGGTAATCAAAAATAGTAGTTTTCGTCAAAAATGTGCATCTCTTTGGAGTGATCCCTGGGTTTAAAAACGCTTGCGTATCATCGCCTGAGGGATTGTAGGGACTTCTCCAGTCGGACGTACATGAGGAGCGAACCCTGTTTTTCCTACTGAAGGTGTACTAGAGTTGCAAATGTACCAGAGGTAGGAAAGATACTTTTAAGTGCATTGCATCCTACAAATATTTATACAGAAAAAGCTCAAAATAAGTGAACAAATTATTTTATATACACATAAAAGTTAATTTTACACTTGACTGAGTCAATTATCCATGGAAAATACTGCAAAATGTAGCAGATTACATAAACAACTTTGTAAAAAATATGGTTCCCACTAATAAAAAAAAATATTCCTTCGCTTTTTTGAAGAGAACAAGAATCACACTCAACTATAGTGATTTTAATGCGTGGTTCTAAAGTACAATAATATTTTTGATAACTTAGCCACAGAATTAGAACGCTTTTGTTGAAGATAGAGGTTAGTTGCTTCAATTTAAGGGAATTGCTTGTTGGCGATCGTTAAGATATTAGGAAACTGGATCTGTGCATATAAAATATCATGCAATAAGTGTATTACTGGAAAACTCTTTTAAATAATTCTTACAAGTCTCTGGATTGTTTCAGAATGTTTTAACTTGCATGAGGAATTTAGGCAGTGGAAAATTTTTTAACAGAAATATAATTAAATGGATGATCAAATAATTAAGCCTTTTTTTGTACTATGAGCTCGAATAATTTACTGTGTTGAAAGTCGAAGTTGTAGAAATAAATTGGCGGCATGTCTTGTATCCTTAGCTGTGATACCAAAAAAAATTGCGTTAATCATTACAAGCACATTATAATGTGTGATAATGTATAGCAACTATTAGGATTCTTGCGATAAAAAAGATGATTTAAAATATTTGGTGGTAAAACTAATTTTCTTTAACAAAAAGTCTAATAATAGCACTGGAAATTGACAAAATCGTGTGTTTGATCATGCGTCTTAAGTCTATAAAGGCGTGACCAATGCCCTGCCCTCAAAATTTTTACTTGGCCAATAACCGCTGCATACCTCGTACTAGTATTGCCTAGCAGTAGAAGCTTGCTGCTTCAATGCTTATTTAACTTGAACGCTCTTTCTACCCGGTAGCTTCGTATTACTATTGTGCGTGCTAATAACGTTTCGAACTTACATTTTCAGGTTCTTTGTTAAGGTGCACATAGTTATAGACAACCTCAGTCCAGTACATTCTGAAACATGGTTTTTAAAATTACAGTTAAAATCATCTTGTCCAGTGTTGTGGATTGAAAACGTTACCAGCATAAAAATTAAGTCTCTCATATATCGTTACATTTCAGTGTTTTTTTGATTAACTAATAGCAGCTGTGCAATAGTTTTAATGTATAACAAGCGTATCCAGTCGACCTTACGTATTTCTAATGTAGTCATTCAACGTAGATCTAGAGAAAACGGATATCAGAGATCATGATTGCTGTGTGGCACCTGGCGACCAAAGTATGGGCCATTTCGGCTTTCTTCTTCTTCTTGTTTCACGTCTGGTGTCAAGGTGGACAAGATAAACGTACTGGCACGTTTTTCACGTACAATAAAGAGTTTATAAGAAACCTACCATTTTTGGTGCTAAATAGCTAGGTTTAATTTTATAAATGGCACACCTAGGACGCAATATTTGTTTCATTATTGTCACTAAACAAGAAAAAAATTCAAGCAAGCGATCAAAGTCTTAGCACAAGACTTTTTTTTGCTAGTTTGAATTATGAACTGTAAGTTTAAAAGTCAATAGATATACTGTCTTTACACTTTTTATTATGACTTTGCTATTAGGGATAGTAGAGAGTCCCTAAAAGTAATAAAATAAAGAACTTAAATTTAAAATGCCTTGATGATCATTCCTAAAGACGGTCAGCTTTAAAAGTTATAAGCACTTAATGTCTAAAAAGAGAGCATACATTCACAAATTAACAGATTAAGAAGCTTTTTCTGGCTGTGACTTTGGAGCCAGATGAAATTTTTGATTGTTTTAAACTAAGAATAAAGCTTACTTGAATAACTTTAAATTTCTGTTTTAAGCGACTTATCACACCTTTTTAACGCAACGCAACGGGTAAAAAAAAAATTAATATTTGTAACGAATTATTTCGTATTTTTTAATAGTCTTGCTTATTACTTCGCGATGAATAAGTATACAAATTTGCTTTTGGTGAATAAATAAAGTTTATGATATAAGCTCCAGTCTCTTTTTAACATTTTAAAAATATTGTCCAGGTCAAAAGCTATGACCATTTTATGTTTAAAATAGCAACAAATAAGTTAGAAAATCTAACAAATTTTACTGATCTTAGGTTTTTGTTAGATTTTTAACGCCTATAACTTTTGTCACTCTTTATATTTTAGAATGTTTGTATTAAAAAATAAGGACTTGCTATTAGTGTCTAAATTTCTTTTATCAAACAGAATACTGCAAAATCAAAGCAGCCAATAACCCTTACATGCTCCAATGACTTTGTCTCTTTAAGCTAAATTACTTTTTTAAGCCCGTTCACCTGCTTCTTTTGAGCTTAGTTGCTCATATGGGCCACTTTGATCTATCCTTTTCAGGAAAGTAGCTCTTATAAGCTAGGTAGTTACTGTGGATAAAAGTGCCCAAAAACTTTTCTTTAGATACATTTCAAACGAGTTATTATGTCTCTCTATATCCTAGGAGATAAAAGCTACTTCTAAAGCACTGTCCTAGCAAAAAAAGCAGTCTGAGAGAAGTTCTTGTTGTTCTATCCATGTTTATAAAAGATTTAAGGTATCTTGTATTATTTATTATATTTAAACATTTCCATGAAATCTAGATTCTGCACTTAATTTTCTATTTGCATTACCAGAGGTAAATTTTTCCTTTTAGTGTAACTATTTAAAAAAAATTGAATATTGATACTTTTCTGCACAGGTGCTGCCCTTAAAACAGAAAAATAAGAACTCCATCTCCACTTCATTAGTTAATAAAGTTATGAGTGATCCGCCACCTTTCACTCGCTCCGCCTACCACTAGTAACTTGCTGCGGCATGGCAGCAGGTAGCTTCGTGCTACTATTATCCTCAATGGTCTTACTATAAATTAAAATCGTTTCTAAACGTATACGTAACATCACTGCTTCCTCTATCAGATTTTCATCCCAATCCTCACAAAACTAAACGCAATACAACACTCCAAAATATAGCCTTCATTGTATTTTGCCGTAGATTCAGTATGTTAATATAGCAGTAGGATATAAAATGACTCTGGTTGACCTTTTGCCAAATTACAAAGTTCATTGCACCCAAGGTTCGTCTTTAATCCAATTGTATCTTGTTCATTCAACTACGTCTTATCTATTAAGGCTTATGTGGGAGGTAAACGGTTTATTCTTTGGATACAAAATAATGAATAACTTTTCGTGGATTCTTTTTAATGTCCCTAATCCGTCATTTTCCCAACGTATTCGAAAAAATGAGCCACGTAAAGTAAAACAAAAATAAAATAGCTACGATGACTTCCTTTCGTATAAAGTTGCTATTCTTTTTGCATGTATATTCTTCGTTTTGTCTTTTAGTAATTTACAAATTGCATAGACATTCGGTTGATCTTCTTGACAAATTTGAACAGACCGTCTTAGTCACTCTTTACTTTTAGACTCTATCCATTGGATCTTGGAGATTGTAGAACTAAACGTTTTGTCCTTCTAAATAATTGACCTTTCCCATTTGGTGGTTGTAATAGGTCTTAATCTTGCCAGATGTTACAGATATGGTGGTTCTTGTCAAATTGTGGACTTCTGTCATCATTTTTATGTACGTAATCCATCGGCAAGGATACACTAATACGATCATACTGAGAAGGCCCTTCCATCAGATCCAGTGGAAGTCAAATGCACATCTTAGCTAAGGAAAGATCAGTGGTCACAAGTTTAGAGGATCCGAAAGGTATCAAAAATAGTGTGATGTACCAGCCCTAATTTTTTTGATTTTCGCTTACGAATTTAGATAAATAATTCACATTTGTCTTATGTTGGGGTTCCATCTGACCATTTTATCGTGGTTGTAGAGGTTAAGTTCTTATTATTATTATTTTACAAAGTTCTACCAATTCATTTACTAGACAAGAATCGAAGTTCGTACCCTGGTCAGTATGCATTTCTTAAGTCTCACCATGATAACGAACTACCTCATTTCTAATAACTTGTGTTATTGTTTCTTGTCCTCATGTTTAATAAGCAACGCAAGTCATACACATGCTACCCCAAATTTCAACTTTCATTTTTGCAAATTGCTTAGTAAAATCTTTCCTAACCATTTCCAGTGTTCTGTAAGTTCCAAAAGGTCCTACTGTTAGGGAATAGTGCGCTTTTTGTAGAGTTTAATATTTTTTTTTGGAACGACTTATTGTAAAATCTTGGTCTTTAAGTTTGGTGATATCCATTTTTTGCATGAAACTTTATCATAAGTAGGAAATTAATACTATAGACTACAGTATAGTTTTGTGAATTCGTCTTCTGGTGCAATTTTCTGCTAAGCTGGTGAAGTTGTTGTTCTCCTAGTTTCAATAATCATCCTTATTGCCTTGTCTTCCATCTGATGTCTGTGCAAGTCTGATCCTTTTTTTTTAACAAAAGCGATCAGACAATTGTCTAATCCTCTGTCTTAAACTTTTCGTCAATGTGATAGCAGTACTTAAAGGATATCTTTTCACATGGATGCCTGGATAATCTATCTTCATTTCCATAAATTTTTCCCTTCCGATGAAAAATCTTCAATTTGTACTGACCTAATTATCCAACCTGTTTAGCTAGCAGACCCTTTAACTATTGAAATAATAATAACCGAGTTAAAGCCATATCACATTTTCTAATCACAATTTTCTCTTTGTATTAATTACAACTTAAATGTTTAACTATCTTAAAATTTGCTAATAACTCCCTACGATTTACACAATAATTTTTTTCCGACAGACTGCACACTTAACTATAATAAGCTATAACCCTTTCCTTACCATCTTAATCTTGAGACAAAACTTAACCTAAGCTATGATCCGAAGCATCGGTATCAAAGGGACATACATCATGTAGTCTGGAAATAGCCGAAATTGAGGAGAATAAAGAACTCTCGTCAGTTTTATAAGTTCTTTGTGGCCTATCTAAACAACATTTTAATTGCTTATTTTTAATGTCAAACTATGAAAAGGTCTAAAAATATTTAAGAAGCCTTTAAGGAATCACTATAGTATAGGCGGATTCCATGTAACTGATCTACACTCCTTTCTTTTCAAGGATTGGGCCATTTACAAACATTCTTAATCTTCTCTGCATCTGTCCCGTTTTATTTGTCTTACACAATGTGACTAATAAATTTAATTTCTATTTTAAAAAATTTACATTTGTGTTTATTTATTCTAAGATTAGCTTTCTGACATCGAAGAAAGATCTTCTCCAGATATAATATTGCGTTAACCGAGTCTATAGGAACTATTATGTCATCCAAGTAAACCAAGCAGCTTTTGTACAACAATCCGTTTAGTACATCTTTTATTAGTCGTTAAAAGTTGCTAATGTGTTACATAATACAGATGGTATGAATTTATACTGCCATAATCTTTGTCCAACAAAAAAAGCTATGGTTTCTCTGTCTTTACTCTGAATTTTTACTTGCTAGTAGCGGCTCTTCAAATCCAATATAGAGAGCCAAGATTTTTCCAACAACTTATCTCATTTATCATCTGAAATTATTGAAGGATCAATAACAAATCCTTAATCGTCGCTGCATTTACTTTCCGGAAGTAATCACAAAACATAAAATCTTGTAGAACCATCTTTCTGTTTTTTAAGACCGACTGGTGAACGACCAGAACTTAAAAATCTTTTATTATTATCCTGTTTTTCTATTTCTGTTGTATAAGTGTCAACTTGCTCTTGTTTCTAAATAGGGCATCTTTTTACTAGCAGCTTAATTGGTCGTTTTTCTTTCTCCAAGTGTATCTCATGCTCGACTAAATCACATTTTTCCACGACATTAGTATCTTTGAATGTGTCATGATACTTGATTAACAAATCCACAATCTCCGTCTTCGTAAAATAATTGAACCCCTCAGAGATTTTCTGCAAGATTTTCTGTACATTCGTCTTGCAAATTTATCTTCTTAAATATCAAACGATTTTTTTTCTCTGGTAATTGTATCTTATCAAAGACATCACTCAAAAGGATATGATCATCAACTATATTGACTACATACAGGATCATTTGAACCTTTTGTTTCCCTAAAAACACAAGCGCTTTAACCCTGAATACAACAGAAACGTCATCTTCAGTTAAGTACTTACAATTCTTTAAAAAATGGCAATTGTGATATCCACTGAATTTACATATTTTAATTTTAAAATGATGTATTAGAACCAGAATCGAATAGAAAATCAGTAATTTGGTTGTACAATAAGCGTTGAGACATAAATTCACTCAAATTCTCGTTATTTCTCTGGCTACTTCACACTGGAATTAAATTGGCTGTATCCTCTACTGTTAAACTTGCTACCAGAGGTCTAACAAAATTTAGTTTGCCTGCCAATTACACGCGTGCAGTCAAGGATAATCGTACATGACGTGGCCCTCTTTTTACAGTTGTAGAGCTTTACATTGATAGAATTCCAGGGTTTTCTATTCTGACGAACTTCTAGATTTAAATTTAACAGCGCTGCTGTGTATGCTCCTATAACTACATAAGTCCCTTGAAGACTAATGTCTTCGTTAAAAATGCCCTTAACCTTTACTGCCCGTTAAAAAACAATTCTCAAACATTTGATCCTATCTCACTAAAGCACTTCTCTAACTCAACTATCAGTATTCTCAATAATAAGCTACGAAGAAGCAATTTTCTCTTTAGTAGCAAACTGGCACTTAGGATGGACTACTCTAACTAATTTTTGTAAATCAGCAGCTAAATTGTAAAAATATTTGTTGCGTCTTTGTTTTCTATATTGTCATGAAGAATAGTACGTTGCTGCCGATTACTGTTTCTCATACCAGTCCAAAGTTTTGAGACTTAACCTGACAATCCATTTGATTCAGAATAACAATTTAGCCCTGATCTCGCCCTTCCACGTAAACAAGAATCAAGAGCAGCCTTATATATTATTCTTATTTTGTTTAATCAGCTTGGTGGTCATATTAACTAGAATAAAATTTTCCCTAAACGGATAATTCCCATCATAAATGTAGATCAGAATATTAAAAGGCGGTGATAGACCTGTCAATAAAACTTCTAAATGTGATTGCCTAAAAATGTATGTTGAGAACGTGGAGGTTGTGTTAGATGTGATAGTTGTTATAATTGTGTCATTTGTGACGAAATATATTCAGCAATACTCATCTAATTTATGACACAGATTAAGTAAATCTGAAAAGTTGGACTCACCCTCTGCCGTGACTGTCTTTTGTCCAAGAGAAAGTTTAGTTCAGCCAAAAGTGTACTAAGCTCAGTCTGTAGTCTACAAATTATTTAACAAACATTAGCAAATGTTTAACTTATCCTGTATTTTCCAGCAAATTTTTGAATCCGGCACCGCTGTTTGGATTGCTATAGTTATCGGTTCGTCGCTTTCGTCTCTTCCGTTGGTGTGCATGTGATGCAAGGTTTCTTTGACCTTGAAACTTTTGTCATTTGTATCGAAGACGAGCTGACGAAACTGTTATGTTTGCAAGCAATACTTAAAATATATTATTTTCTAAAAACATAACTAAATTTTATAATAGAAGTAAACGTAAAGGGTCAGCTCAGCTTACAATATTGACTACCAATACTTTACAATAACAACAACAACACCTAGATACCCATAGCAACAATTTTCAAGTGTGAAAACTTATACGTTTGACGGATTTTTACACGTGTACACAACAATATCATTCAATTGATTGTCTCTTCTATCATAATCAGCACCATTATCATCATGTCCCTCAGCAATATGATCATCCGTAGGTTTACCATCATGATGATCATAATAATTATCGTCATTATCACTATCGTAGTCATTATTAATTTAATTGTAATCATAATCATCTTCATTATTATCAGTATCGACAACATTATCAATATCATTATTGTTAGTAATATCATTATAATAACGATCATTATCAGCATTATCATTATCATAATCAGCTATATTTTCAGCCAGACGTTTACAAGTACAATTTAGATCATTCCAATCATTAAGATCATCATCATATTCGTTATCATCAACATTATCGTCATTGATATAATCCTTTTATTATTATGATCATCATTATCATTGAAATCATCGTCATTGATATCATAATAATTATTATCATGATCGTCATTATTATCATCGTGATCATCATTATTATCAGCTTTATCACTAACAATATCATCATTAACATCATTATCATCATTATTATCATTGATATCATCATTATTAGTATCGTCATAATCGTCATCATCGCGGAAATAACCGTAAGAAACATTATCATCATATTAATCATTATCATCTACATTGCCATCATCATCATTACTATCATTATTATAATTATTATAGTTATCATAACCATTATCAGTTCAATAATCATCATTATCATCCATGTTATTACCATCGTCATTATCGTTGTTAACAGCATCTTTGTAATTATGAGTATTATTATCATCATTATTATCATCATTAGCATTATTATCATTCTCATCACTATTATTGTTAATATTATTTCAACTCTAATCTTTATAATTGTTATCAATGTCTTTATTATCATCAATATTATCATGTTTATGATCGCCATCACCAATATTATATGTATCATCATCATTTTTATCTGTATAATTACCATAATATTTATTCTCATCAACAACGATGTCATCATTTAGATGATTTTTATCACATTTTTACTATTACTATTACAGTCAATGTCATCATAAGCATCATTATCATCATCATTATTATCATCATCATTATGATCTTGATTGATATGATTCCGCTTATCATTCCAAATCCTTATTATTATTATTATTATTATTATTATCAAGACCATCATTACCGTCCTCATTAGGAATATTATGACTATTCTTTGTATTATCGATGTCATCATTCCATTCAGAGTATTTGATAAAAAATCATCACTATCATCAACATCATTGTCATCATTTTTATTATCATATTTATTAACTGTATCCTCATCATTATCAACATTATTGAATTAATTGCCATCATTCCCGTTGCCATCATCATTGTAATCCTTATATAAGGATCATATTTATCGTTACAATTATCGTCAAAATCATAAACATTATCATCATCATTATGACCATTATAATAATAATTATCATCATCATGGTCATTATCATCATCATATTCACTATTACCATACCATCATTAGCATCATCATTAGGTTCATCTTTATCAGTGTAATCATTATAATTATATGGTTAATATCATTGGCAATTCGATCACCCTAATCATCATTATCATTGCTGCTATAACGTTATCATTTATACCACCTTAATTATCATAGTTTTTTTCACAATTATTATCATTTTTACTATTATTATTATTATAACTAATATCAATACAATTATCGTCTTTATCTTTAGAATACTACACTCAACAATATTATCATGATCATCTTTATCAATATCATTATAATAAACAAATCATAAACATCATAAACCATACGATTAACGTTGTCATTATTATTATTATCAACATGTACGTCATTACTAATTTATATCATCACTTTACAATATTATATCATCGTCATTAACATCACCTTCATAATAATTATTATCATTACAATAATAATAATCATCATTGTCATAAACGTTACCATCTCAGTCGTCATTAACATCATATCGTAAGTGTCATTATCAATATGAATGTCATCTTCATCATTATTATCGTTACTATTATGTATTGTGCGATCCAGCCATAAACAAATTTTATATTAAAATCATTATCAGATTCGTCATTTTTATCATCATCATTTGTATCATCAATATGACCATATTAGTAAAATAAATATTTCGGTATCATAAAGATCATCAAAAACATAAAAATTATCATTTTTCTTTTCTTCAGCATCAAAGTTATCATTGTTATCACAATTATTATTATTATCTAATCATTAGAGTCATCAACACCTATCATCATGATGATATTCATCATCATTATGAACATAATTTTTATCAAACTTATTCATTGTAGCAGTATCGTCATCATCATTATGATCATCACTATAATTTTTTAGATCAAGATTTAGAATATTTATCATGATTATTATCGTGACGATCATCATCATCATTACTGGTATCATTGACAATATTATTAGTATTATCAATATCATCATATTATTCACAGTATATATTTTACGATCATTTATATCATCTACAGCTTTGTCATCTTCCTGATTATCATCCTGACTATCTGTATTCATGTAAACAATATAATTGACTTTATTTTAACCATTATTATCATTATCATCATCATATTTTAATGATTATGATCATTATCGTTACAATTATTGTCATAATTATTAACAGTATAATGATGAATATAATTATTATGATCTTTAAATTGTTATTATTGTTATCATCATTTCTATCTTCAAATGATTATACTATTATTAGCATTATCATCATGATAGTCACCACTAGTATCATCAATATTAACATATCTTAAACATCATCGACTATATGATTATAAAGAACCTTATTACCATGATCTTCGTCTCAAATATTATCATTTTAGTGTAACATTATCATTTACGTCCCTTTAGTTATCATTATCATAATTGGCTCAATCATCATAGACATGATAGCCCACAATTTATTAGACGTCATTAATAAAAATATCATAGCCAATATTATTATTAATATTATTATTATTACTATTATCATCATCATTATCGCTTTTATTATTAGATGCATCATCAACATCACAACATTACTAACATCATCATTAGAATCGTTACCGGTATCATCATTATCATTACCAAAATCATCATGCACATCATCCTGAATATTATTATCGTAATCATCGAATTTATTATCAAAATTATCGTCATCAACATTATCATTTCAACCATCGTAATTATTATTATAATTGTAGTCATAATAATCATCTTTTTTATAAGTATGTTATCAATAACAGCATCCTCGTCATTATGATTATAACACAGCCACACAAAAAAAAAAATTTTGGGGTTAGGTAGTCGGACCATGTTAACTATATGTTTTTGGGGTCGCTGAATTCAAATTTGGGGTCAGAATAACTTCATCGGGCTAGGGTTGCCCATAACCTCAAAAAAACCGC